>CAMOHE010050958.1:117035-224608 GCA_946598075.1 Artocarpus hirsutus
TGTATTTTATTGATTTGAAGTATAATTTCCTATGTTGTTAAAAAAAAAGAAGCAAACATTATATGAATAGCGCCTATGTACCCTAGGATCTCATTCTAATTTGCTTTAATATGATATGACGTTAAGAAATTCACATGCAATTTTTTCTTAACTAACTCGTGGTATGAGCTCATTAAGAACAAGTGCGATTGTTACTTACCCTAATTTACAACAGACCCTTTTCTCTCATATTTAATATTAGAATCAATTTAAATCTTTTCGATATGATTTGACAGTTTAAAAAATACATTATTGAAATATATTTTAGCTATGACATGGTATAGATCAACTCATGGTATAATAACAAGTACTTGGACTATTATTATGACTTACTTTCATAGACCCTTTTCCCTCGTATTTGATTTTAGAATCAATTTAAATCTTTTTGATATGATTTGACAGTTTAAAAAATCTGTATCGAAATATATTTTAGCTATGACATAATATAGATCAACTCATGGTATAATAACAAATACTAGGGCTATTATTATAACTTACTTTCATAGCCTTTTCCCTTATATTTGATATTGAAATCAATTTAAATTTTTTTAATATGGTTTGACAATTCAAAAAATAAGCATCGAAATATATTTTAGCTATGACATGGTATAGATCAACTCATGGAATAATAACGAGTACTGGGACTATTATTATAACTTACTTTCAAAGGCCCTTTTCCCTCGTACTTGATATTGGAATCAATTTAAATCTTTTTGATATGATTTAACAGTACAAAAAATAGGTATTGAAATATATTTTAGCTATGATATGATATAGATCAATTCAAGATATAATAAAAAGTACCAGGACTATTATTATAACTTACTTTCATAGACCCTTTTCCCTTACATTTGATATTGAAGACAATTTAAATCTTTTTGATATGATTTGATAGTTCAAAATATATGCATCGAAATATATTTTAGCTACCAATGGTATAAATCAACTCATGGAATAATAACAAGTACTAGAACTATATTATTATAACTTACCCTCATAGACCCTTTTCTCGTGGAATTAGTGCTACTACTGGTAGTAGTAGTACTCCAAATCTTTGAATCAAGCAATCTATACTCGTTCATGATCCACTCAGTCTTGAGTCCTTTGGGAGGACGTCCTTTGTAAAAGACCAAGGCTTTCTTGACTCCAATGCTTTTGGTCCCACAAGAACTACTAAAAATGTGTTTATCCGTTCCTGTGGCCTTCCAATAACCCGAACCAGCTGCTCTATTAGGCCTCCTTCCATTAGGGTATTTCCTATCCCTTGGTGTGAAAAAGAACCACTCTTCATCACCAAAGGAAGCCTTGCCTGGCAACTCCCACGGATTGTACTTGTAGAGATCGATATCGGTGATTATGGAGGGTGCAGGAAGCGGGCTAGAAATGACCTTGTTTCTCAAGTAGTGGATGATGAGTTCTTCGTCCGACGGGTGAAATCTAAACCCCGGAGGAAGTTGCAACTCAGGACTATTTTGTTCGTTATTGATCATGATCTCCATGGATTATTTAGGAGAAGATTAATTCAACAAGGCCCAAATTTTCTTGGTGATATGAAGGAATTCCCTAGGGAATCAATATTGATAGCTTGCTTAATTT
This sequence comes from Artocarpus hirsutus, assembly GCA_946598075.1. Taxonomy (NCBI): domain Eukaryota; kingdom Viridiplantae; phylum Streptophyta; class Magnoliopsida; order Rosales; family Moraceae; genus Artocarpus; species Artocarpus hirsutus. The sequence continues at coordinate 118,671 of CAMOHE010050958.1, forward strand.
GCTAGGAAATCATCGATCAGTTGACCAATGTTGTGGTAATTGCACAGTTTAATGTCACTGTGCAATAGTAGATATATAAGATCCTAGCTAATATTATAAGGTGTTTGATTGTTTCTTATGCAGAAGCTGACAATATCTTAGGGCAATAAAATATTAATGGCTGAAGCTTGATATTTGCATTTTTCAAGTTCAAAGACGGAGAAAAGCAAAGCGATCTTGTATTTTGCCTTTAATTCATGTCATGTATCACAAGGAATCTTCTTAATTTGAGACAAAAGATATGGCGCATATAATTAATTTGTATCTCTTTTTATAAATACTAATGGAAAATTGAACACATAATAAGTGCTCATTGTATTATTAAATTATGGAGTCCAAATATTGCTCTAACGATTATTACTTTATGGGAGGGTAATACGTGAATTGACCTTAAAGGCTAAATGAGGAGTCGATTTTCGTATTATTAGAGAGAGGTTAGACAAAAACACAAAAAAGTTATAGAGTAAACAATTTTTTTTGTAAGTTTTTTCATAAAAGTAAATTATTGCGTCGGCTAAAAATAAAAGTAACTCTTATAAAGGATAAATTATTGCAAATCTGAGTTCTTTTTTGTTTGATTTTCTTCTACAATTTTTATGGCTATTAGCAATATAAAAGTAGTACGGTGTTATCTCTACTAAAACTAGTAGGGTTAATGCAAGTAAATAAATAAATACTACAAGACGCCTGCAGATAAGTTTTAAATATTAATTAGGTGTTCAAGAAGTGTGTTGAAACTGAAAGTTAAAACTAAAAGTATTACAGCATGTGAGAACTTTACACTGTATAACATTTTTTACTCTACATTGTAGCATATGAGAGCTTTATACTATTAAAGTTGAAACTAACGACTTAAAACTAATTTGCCAAACACTTATAATTAATAGCATACATCTACATACAACGGGTTCGAGGGAGACTCCCACTTAACTAATTTTCTTCCCTGATCATATATTATATTGCGCTGTATAATTCATGGTCTAGTCACATTTTGACATCCAAACATGGGCAATTTCGAGGAATGCTACAAGAAAGCTTCACATTTGGATGCATGCCACGTAGATAATCCAATAAAAAATCAATAAAACGTGAAATAAATTTGAACCAATTGCATATCATCTAATAAAATTATGACATAAATATGAAGATGCCTAAAAGTTATCTATTTGTAAAATGTTTGGCATGGTGGTTTGAACCTTTTGTTATAACTGTATATTATAACTCGTGAGAGCTTTATACTATAGCAACTTTTTTACTTTTACTTTTACTATAACATGTAAGAGCTTTACATTATTTCTAACTGAAAAATTAGTCAAAACCAACCAATGCTAAACAAACTATTAATTTTCTGCTCAAAACAATTGCAGGTTATAGTACAACATTTCATAGCTTGTTAATCTTACAATTCCTCCTTTATGATCTGTATAAAACCGAGTACAGAATAGTGCTACTAGCTAGCATTAGCAAGTTGGCAGCAGCCTATGTTGAAAGAAACTACTTTTATATAATTTTTTGGCATCACACACACACGACACAAACCAAGCATATTTGTTTTGTACAATGTTATACATGTCATATGACAATGTTGTTGGGATTGGGAGCAAAACTATTGATTCGTCTACAAACCAAAGATATGCCTCGACAATAATATCATGAATCATGAGACTAGGGAGAGCCCTGTGGGGAAAAGAGGAATTGAAAAGGAATGTCTCTGCTCGTCCATATAATTGAACGAATATTGTCTCTTTTCCCCAAAAAATAATTGTGTGTGTATATATATATATGTATATTTGCTGATAAAAAAAAGAATTAGTGGTATTCTTATGTCTTGCTTAGAGCCTTTAGAGGACTGAGACCACAGATAAAACGGTAAGAGCATATGATTTATACCCTCATCTACTAACATCTAGAGATCACTGAAACTACAGATAGAATGACAAGAGAGATCATAACAGCTCAAGCCGTATTTGACAAGCTCACTGAGAGGCAAATATAATTACAGCTTCATCACATACAAGAAAGATTGATCCTTGAATTATAAGAGAGAAAGTTTGATAAGTGATTCTCTTGCTGTGACACTATCACTATCGTGACATGTATCGATGTGTTTAATAAATGTGTGTATATATAGCACCACTTGCTGTACATGCATATATACATGTAGCCCATGAGCCAGCTGCATAACTAGTACGTCTCTACCTTTTTCATGCTTGCACTCCACTACTTGAATATTTAGTTCTGACACAAAAAACTTGTAATAATTTCCTGTCTCTCATAATTTGCCATCTCTTATACCGCCTAGCTGGAGCATGCAGCATATGCCCGCCGGCCAAATAATTTTTGGCTCTTCTGATCTGAATACCCCAAATTAATTACCTCCTGCATCAAGTGAAAAAAAGCTAGAATGTCCCGATTATAGATTTGAGGAAATTAAAGATTTCACTATTTTTTCCCTAAATGTAAAGATCAGGATGGTGCCTTCTCGTTTGCGTGAACTTTTGGACCACTATCTGGGTCATCTTCAATTTTTCATTTATATGTTTAAATATATGCACACACCTTAAAACTACCTGTTTGTTTAGTAAATGGACCATAATTTAAATCTTTTTATTACAGTTTTATCTCTAATAAAAATTTAAATTTCAGTTTAAATTTTCTATTTGAATTTATAAACCAAAAGGACCATATATTGTTTTAAAAGCCTGTTTCCTTTTAGATATATTGCAAATTAAGTCTTGTGATAAATTTACACCTAATTCCAATATCTTAAAATCCAGAGAACATTGTATATTGGTTTGAGAAATACAAGTATACAACATATAGCAAAAATAGCCATATATGGTACCATCTTTTCCCCTCTGAATATGCAGGTCACATATAGAAATTAGAAAAAGTCAAAGCACGTAATTTCACTCAATTACAGCAGGAAAATAATTAAAGTGGGCATGAGATACTTTGCACTGGACATTGTCCTTGTTTTGCCATATCCTTATGCTCTCTATTTTCAGAAGACTCCAAGAAATAGATGATAATGATGGAGACCAATGGGGAGACGAAAAGTAAACTCAATATTACCTTGATTCCATTGCATGTTTTTATCTCCTTGGAATTATTCTCTCTTTTTCCTACCTAACGTATTTAAATTGTCCACTTCTAACTTTCTCTTCTCACCCTTAATTTATCCATATCATATAATAAATTTATTTATATATATATATATATGCATACATACTATCTTCTTTCAAAATTTCTTGCAATAGATTATAAAGTATATTAACTTTATATACACATATATATCAGTGTATTTCAACATGTAAGTTTTTAATAGGTATTGTTATCATTAACTATATGATATAAATCACATGGTTAAAATAAATTGAAACTGATTTTTTACCAATTGTTGTTAAAAAATATTCTTATTAAAAATATTTTAATTTTCGAAAAACGTGTCCTTGAAAACAATTTATATGTGTAATCTTACATTCATATGTAAACGTAGAAAAAGACACCTCCTGAAAATGTAAAAAGAAGAGAAATGAAGTAATCATATGAGTCTATAAAGAAGAATAAGACAACTCACACCGAGTTTCAGATTTGATTATAATAAATTTGTATGGTGTTAAATGAGCCTTATCACGTTAAATGCGAACAATATTTGCAGTGCCAAAATTATACATATATATATATATATAGATACATGTTCTTCCAAAGGAGTTTAAACCTAGGCTTCTTTTTCGTCTTATATGTCTATCAACGTTGAATCCAAAGATACTATATTCCTTTTTTGTTTGCAAGCTATGTGAACACTAGCAAATTTTTTTCCACGCAGAATGAATAAAAGCAAAGCTAGAGATCGCTATGTTTGTATGTGAATATTTCATCATTTCACTTTTTAATTTTGAGATTAATCATGGTTTGGAAGCAATTCGTTTGAGAGATTATGTATCTAAATACAAAGATTCAGAATTTCAGCCTACCATTGATTAATATAAATTGTGGCTTTATAAATTAGTTGATAGTCAAAATAACGGATTAATATTTGAGACCTAATTTATCATAAGCAAGCATGCCTTGATGCATACTAGGCTTTTGACTATATATAGTACTAGAGAGTAAAAAGATCAACTCAAAATCAGTACTTTTAGCAGTTAATGTAGGCATTGAAAACTTTATGATATATTAGAACAGAAGAGTCCCTATAGTATGATGGAAATATAAACTTAGTATGGACTTAAGCTTTCATCTTTAAAAGTTACTATTTTAAGTGAACTTAGTAAGGACTTAAGCTTTCATCTTTAAAAGTTACTATTTTAAGTGGGGTGCCCCAATATTCTTATGAGTTAGTATTTGTATTCATGTTTTAACGATGTAGGACTTGAGATTGCCTCTTGTATTAAATAGATCGAGCCACTTGTTTGAAGTGGTTGGACGCTAATACATGATGGAAATATATATTTGCTAAGGACTTGAGCTTTCATTTTAAAAAGTCAATATTATAAGTGGGGTGGCTCAATGTCCTTATAAGTTGGTGTTTGTGTTTATAGTTTAGCGATGTGGGACTTGGGATTCTTTTACCCTTTAAGTACACTATAGAGGTTTCCTCAAATTCATAGTTATAGTGAGTCACCTAAACTTATGTTCTTAAAAGAAAAAAAAATATATTGCATTGTTTAACTATATTTATATGTGGATTAAATTATAGCTCATTTAGAAACACAATTTAAATCACAAAAATTTATTACATATTCAATTTTAATTTAAATACCATAGTAAAATTGGTTTGCACCATATTATATGATTCAAACCATGTTTCTAGACGTAAGCTATATATTAAATGGCTGCTAGAGTCTAAGGCACAGCAAACCAATTCAACAAGATTTGGTGTTGGAGGAAAAAAGAGAGAGTCAAATATATGTATGTAATTGGACTTCATGAAAATTACCATAAACTTTATATCGAGTGTGTGTGTGTGTGTACACGTACATTATTCAAGAGGGCATAATGACATTCCAGAAACGAAGGATTCCTGCATAACAAATTGGACGAGGCAGCGGGTCAAACTAAGCGTGCATGTCACATGCATTCATCATGATCATGGTTGTTCATTTCGTGGCACAATGAAACACACACACACACACATATATATATATATATATATGTGTGTATATAAACGCGAAGTACATATAATATATCATCGAGGCCCCCAGGTCGTGAACATGATTCGGGTTATTTATTATAAAAATAGGATAAATTTAAAATTTTTTAAATAATTATTGTTTATTAAGTCTAAAGAATTAATTGCTGAGTTTAGTTAAATTTATTTAATTAATTAAATTAAACCACCACGTCATTGTTCGGGTTTATGTTCATGACATATATGCATATAAATGTGTACATGTAACACTGAAAATCAAAGATATGTAGCAGGAAATGGGACAGAAGGGCTTGATTTCTTCGTCTCAAAGACAGGATCTAGCCTGGAAAGTGAGGCTAGCTATACATGTAGTTAACAATTATGAGTTTTGTTCTTACAAAATTTCGTCCAACATCAAACCATCTTTTTTTTTTTTTTTTTTGTTATATAATATGCATGATGAATTTTCGTAATGGCCACTAGTATTGAGATTCATTGTAAGGTAAAGGATCATGTGGAATCATCATATCTGAAGTGAACTTAGGAAAAACAGCGCAAATACTTCACTTTGTTACATTATTAGGGTAGAAAAATCGCTCATGAATTCATTCCCTGCCTTCTATTAATAATATTTATCTTCGTGTTCACAACGCATAAAATTAACCCTTTTAATGAATTGATTTCAAGTATTTCAAAAAAAGCAGCTCCCAAAAATATTGTTAGAATCATGCAAAAAGGATGAACACATGATTGATGGGAAAAAAAAAAGATAATTCAATGTTTTTTTATTATTATTTCAGCAATGATTAATTCAAACTATAAATATAGTAAAATTCTATGGAGCTTTATACAATTTCCAATTATTTTATCATTTATTTATTCAGATCCGGGGGAAAAGGAGAGTAAAAACGCCTTATATATACAAAATTAATTATTTTATTATTCACTGGTTTTTTTCCACGAGAGTAAGAGAACAATCATTGTTGAGATCATTCAATTATATTTTGGACATGAACATAAGCAAGAAAATATTCTCTCCCCTACCTGAATATATACCAAGAATTATTCACAAAATATGTGTGCAACTTAATACTAATATCCTATTTCTAAACAATATAATATAACCACTGGAAAGGTAGCCACAAAAGATATGTCCATATATATAGACACATATATCACAAAGATAAATAAAATAGTTATACGTCTTTTAGGAAATAAAAATAATAACAATAATTGGTTACTTTAAACTTTTAGCAGTCAATGATTTGCACATGACAAGATTAATTAACTTTAGTTTGCCGACATATATATAATATTTAGACAGAGAAACAAACAAAAAGAACAGGTGGGCCTGTTTAGGAATCAAAATTATTCTGCTAACTATTAGATTTTTGTTATTATGGGCTTAAATTCACCATTTAAGCAAACATTTTTCATTTTTTGTTTTTTGGGAACTTAATCTCTTAGTTAGAATTTCTATTAACAGTGCAAGTTTATGAACGTATATTGTTTAAAATCATATTAAACTGGAAAAAATTAAGTATGTAAAACTAACAGTTTCTGATACAGATCTAACAGTTTAAAATAAACAGATATCATTTGTCTATTTCCTAAGGTAGAATTCTCCTTGTTTTTGTTAGTACTTTTGATTAATATGTTTAGTATGGGAGTTTATGAAGTCTGTAACAGTCTTGGCAATTAGCTGTATAAATTTGTGCGAATGACACATAATATTTCCGTCATTTGTTCCTGTCCCAGTTCATCCTCTATAGTGTGCGTGTGTATGTATGTGTGTGTGTGTGTGATGTATGAATGTATGTATACACACACACTAATTAAACATTTCCTCCATCTTTTATGATTAGAACTTATTGTGACCAGGAGTACTAGTTTTACAAATTAATTCATGTGGGGATATCACTCATGTTGGTGCCACTTCCAATTAGGTGGGGTTGTTTCCATTGTCTTTTGCCACGAAGAAAGAATAAAATCACTTGAATTATATATATACACACAAATATATTTTATATACATCTAAATATATCTCATTGATAAAAGCCACACACACATATTTATTGTGTTTCGGTAACTGTTTAAAGTTTTGTTTGAGACAAAAAAAAAAAAGGAAAAAAACTTTGGTATCCAAAAACAAAAGTACTTGGAAGAAAATGTTCCTATAGTGTACTTGGAAATGCACAATCTCCCAAATTCATAGATATAAGCACTAATTTTAAATGTTCTATACATCATATCATTACGAAAAACTAGACCTTTTAATCATAACAATATTAACAAAATTTTTAACCACAACAAAATGTTGTGACTAATATATACAATTAGTTACAAATTTTAGTTTAATTTTTATTGTGACTAAAACTTTTAGCCACAAGATTTTTAGTTACGAAAATAACATTTTGTTATGACCAAAAGTTTTTTTAAAAAATTATTATAACTAAAAATCTAGTTTTTGTAGGTTATTTTCTTGAAACATTTCAAGAACAACTGTATAAATAATTACATGTACTCATATATTTGTGTGTGTTTGTATATATACAAACACATATACATACATGGCTTTGTTTTTTGGAGGGCATATATGCTTCTTCTTTTTTTCCAATATATCCCAAATCAATGAGTACGACATAAGATATGCAAATTGCGACATGATTTTCTCCCACAATTTCAGATCAAGCAAGAAATATTAATTAACAAAACCAATTTAGTTTTCATACGCTTGCCTAATTAATGATTTTTATTTATTAACCACGCATCTAATGAATATAGCACTAATTACTATATATACTTATATTCTTTAAAACAATTGTTTTTACTTAATAATTTTTTATAATCATAATACTTTTAGACGTACTAGTTAATAGACCCAATTGCATGTAAGAGATATGTATTGATTCAAATCAACTTGTTATTTGAAAATTACAATAATAAAATTATAAAAAAGCAACATGAAAATGATCTTCTTAAATTAATTAATGCATCAATTACGGCGTAGGCACTCTAGACTATTTTTTAGGGTTTTTTAAAAAACGCCCAATTCAGAACAATTTTTTTATTACTTGAATCAACCTATATCAAATTGATTAAAAAAAAAGGGGGCGTCCTCTAGGTTATTGATCTTGGCGAATCTATGCAATGTATATATATAGTGTCGTTACATGGTCTCGCATATGTACATAAAATTATACAAATACAAACACACACCCACTCATTCTATACCATCATAATCTAACCAATTAATTAAGGAAAAGAAATTCTCTTTAATTTCCCCACCTGGGAATTACGGTTTTCGATCTGTGGAACAAACACATGGGTGTTTTATATATACATATATATATACACACACACACACATGTATACGTACAAACATATATATAATTATATTAATTATATGTGTGTGCATGTGTGTAGCATTGGATACCGGACGTGGATGAGGAAGCATCAAATGTTTGGAATGAAGTTCCGAAAGCATGGATCCAAAACCACTTAATATTTTATTCTGTTCATTATTTAATTTCTTAGTTAATTTGTTGGGGGTTGTAGTTTTAATTAATTATTAGCTCTAATAGAATTCTTTGTACAAGCTCGATGAAATTGCGGGTCTGTTCAAAGTCAGCTCAGACAACGATGTTTTTGTATTAATTAGAAATTAGTCCTAATTAGTTTGTTAATTTAGGGCACAGTCAAATGCGCGTGTACGTGAGCATTTGCATATACGATTTCCTTGTTATTACATGATTAGTAATAAGATTTTGATTATCACGGGATATGATCACGATTAAATTGGATATGGCATGCCTTTCTATATATCTTGTGGGGACACTTTGAAAATTTCAAATCTAATCCAAGGAATCGATCATAACATGTTATATGCAGTCCATCACTTGTAAATTACTGCGCCTTTGATGGATATGCATGTACCATATATACTAACACCGTGTTTGATTCACTAATTTAGTTCAGTTTGATTTGTCTAAGCGACCACTGCAGTTTGAATTGATATGAACAACTTATAAGAATGCTCCCAAATGCCCCATTTTATTAAAATGTCCTCTAACAAATTACTTATTAAAACTGCCCTTTTATTAAAAATTAGTGGTTTAGTAAAAGTTTAAGTTACCCCATTCTCATTCCCTCGTAAGAAAAAGCGAGAATTAGGATTTTCAATTTTTGATATTGAATTATAATAGGTAAAATAATAATTGTGTAATTAATATTTTAAAAAATAAAATTAGAAAAGGTGTAGTTTTGAAAAGTTAAGAAGATAAGGGTTGTTTTAATAAGGGGTGGGCATAAGGGGCCATTCTATGTAGTTTTCTTAATTGGCTATTGACATTTAGTGAAATATATAATTTGAACAATATTGGTAGTTCAAAGTGGGTTGAACATCCTAACTTAGAACTTAACTCTCCCCTCTTTTATATTTGTATTTATAATTTAACATTTTATTTTAGATTTAATTTTCAATGAAATAACTTTTTTTAATTCTTTTCTATTTTAATCAATTTTTTCATGTTGCATACTATAATTCTCAATATTTCAAACTACAATTCTCAATACTCAAATTTAGTTCAGATTTTTTATTCAAATCGAGACTTTAGCTGCAATCCAAAACTCATTTTGGATTGCATTTTAAATTACACAATATAGATGTTTTGTTCAAATAAAAAATTTTCAAATCAAACACTATTTGAATTAGGAAACCAAACAACCCCTCTAAACTAAGTTATGATCTCCCTCTATTCCTTAAAAACAAAAGGTAACAAAATCTCTTGACATGGAGTAATATTGGACTATAGTTATAGGAAAAAGGCTACCCCATCTTGTAATTTAATAATGACCATCAGAGACAATAAATAAATCAGCAGTAATAAACATATTCTGCAAATCATGCTATTAATTAAGATTTTCATACTTAATTCCCTTTTATTATCAGATGACACACTCAAGAGAATACACATAGTATTTACTAAGAGTTATATTAATTTGTGTTTAATACATCTTTAATATTATTAAAATTATTCTAGTTTAAGCTTCACATTGAACAGTAGATCAGCTGGATGACGAATGCAATACATATGTGTGAGATCATATTGAGATTTGAGAAATATGACAACGTACCAAAGGAAAAATCTACATCATGTACCTAATGAGAAAAATACAGACTGACCAATATATAACAGAACTTTTGTAACTTTTGAAACAACTAGGCAATCACGTGGGGATCATAGAATAGCACCATGGCAGAATTGCTAGATAGATTAAAGTTTCGTTCTCTATCTAACTTTCACGTGAGAAATTCCTGTACGGTCAACAATGTACCAGTCTAGTCAGCTTAAAATAAAATTAAGCATATAATATATAAATACACACAATTAATATAATATATATATTTGTATCGTGTACTTAATACACTAATCCTTATTGTGTTTTAACTTATCAATTAATTATCAACTTAAACCGATTAGTTTGTTTTCGAGGGTAATGCCAAGGTGGTCGTGGAAGCGTAATCCTTTAGCGACAACATCTTTAGCGTCAAAAATGTTGTCGCTAAAGGCTAATGTCATCGTTAAAGAAAATGACGACGGTAGCTTAGAAAAATGTATATATTTCCTGTGGGACTCACTTTAGCGACGACATTGTCTAGGGGAGTTTAAGTTGAACGAGAATTTCGTTAATAAATGTGGTATTTGCAATCTTCGAGATTTCATCAAGTCATTTTCTTTTAGTTGAGTTAGAAAGACTAACAATAGCATCGTTTAATTGAGCCATTGGGTTCTCTTACAATTCTTTGATCTATTCATTTATTTATGTTTATAGTATATTTGAATGCTTTCTATTTAAGAGAGGGAGAGAAAGTTAAACTAAGAATTAAGTGATGAGGGGCTTAAAAAATGCTAACTTATACATACGCAATTAAAATTATTAGCTAATAGGCTGTTGAAGAATATAATTTAAACTAATAATTTAAACTAAAATTTATTTGAAATTCAAGTTTTATGAAACCAAAAACTGGATCAAAAGTTGATTTAAACCATAACTTTTTGATTTGAAGTATTTGTTAAACAGCCTACAAGTATATATACATTTTATATTCTTATACAGCTATTAATTAAGTGATGAGGGGCTTAGTAGTATAATACATGCGCATGCATAGATAAACTTCAAAATATTTAAGATGTTTGGTGTTGGAATTTCAACCATACAGATTTAATTACAAACAATATAAAATTCTCATACGTTACAATGTACAATTTTAACCACAATGTCTCAACTTTTTTTTTCCCAAACATCACAATTAATTAGCAAACCAAAAGGTTGTTATATATAGACATAGATGCATGTGAAGACACAATTCTAATAATAATATTCTGAGCATTTAATTTGCTAGGACAATGTAAAAAATTCTTGATGTGAGAGTTTGTGTGTGAAATATCAAATATATATGGTAATTTTTTGGGTAAGAAAAAAAATATTTATCCACGAGTATCTATCTTGTAGCTGTTAGAACTGCAAAATTAAATGTTGACAAAATTTAACTGTGTCAAATATGCATCACCCGTGAGATTTTCACCGAAAAAATACCACGTATATACATCTACATGGACATGAATAGCGTTGGTTTGTGATGGACATGATTCAAATAGAGACGGAATCGCTGGTAAGGCACATGCACTCAAATCATATCATATATTACGCTTTAAGGGTATGATGGAAATAAATGGTCAGTGCAGAGAACCACAGTCATTTGATGGGTCCTACATTTTGTCTCAAAGGCCCCACACTGTGGTCCCACTTGCCCAGAGGCATCAGTATCACGGACGGTCCTATCGATTGCCTCGGAAACGGTAAACTCATTTCGCTCTCTTTCCTCTCTTTCTCATCTGAGGACCCCTGACGTGTTCTCAGGTTTTTTTTTCCTCTCCCCTTTGGCATGCCAAGTCTATGGTATTTCCATCATTAATGATGGCATAATCATAACATCCCCGATCCAACGGCATAAAGGCAAGTCATTTTTCTGAAGACTACCCTTTAATATTTTTTTCTCTGTTTTCTGAAAAAAAAAAAAACTGAAAAAAAACTCTCCTCGATCTTGACACTGTTGTAGGTTTTATATATATATATATATCCTTTATCTGATTTTTTTGAGATATTTATTTATTGTGTTTAAGTAGTAGCAGTACTGTGGTCCTTTTTTTTGAATTTTTTTTTTATCTAGGTCCTTTTAGACAAAATTGGAGTTTGAGCTTGAAAAGCTTACTTTCTCACAAACCCCAAGAAAAAAAAGAAAGAGTTCAAAAAGCTTACAACAACAAATTATCAAGCTACAGAATGAGCTCTCTCATACTGTAGTACATACTTTTTCACAAAACTATATGAGTGCGTTCTTTGTGTTAAGATTGTGGCCCATTAAAATCCCTGGCTGACCAACGTTGTGGATATATACACACACACAAATAGTAGCAGTAATGAAGATAAAAATAACCTTCTGGTTTAGAGAAGAGTTAAAATTTATTGATTAATTTAAATTATTTATAGTATGAAACTCTTATATGTTACAATATAAATTAAAAAATATGTTATAGTCAAAAAGTATCATATGTTGTAGTGTTTGAGGAGTTAATATTCATTTTTGACACACCCTTAAAAAAAAAAAAAAGAAAAAAAAAAGAACAACACCATATTAGCGTATATAAGTCTAATAATAAGACTTTAAGAGTTAGCTAGAGAGAGAAAGAGGAAAGAGAGTTTTAGAGAGGAAATATTCTCTCTTGTTTTGGCCATCTTCGTTTTGTTTTGGTCTTTTCCTTTTGAAATCCAAACAAACAAAGCTATAAGGGCCAAACTTCTTCACCAGATATCTTCAAGCTCTAGTGCATCTTTTTCTTTTCATTTTTCTTTTCCTTTTCTTTTAGATTCAAACCTTGAGTTTTGGTTATATATGCATATACATACACAAATCTTTTTCTGTCGTTTTTGCAGAGTTTGAGGTGTGAGAGTGTAGTTGTAGTCTTAGTTTTTGAAAGGTCGCTAAAGTTTTTTTGCTTGTATATAAACAAACCCGTGTTTTCTTTCTCTTGTACGGTCTACTATATATATATATATATATTAGTTATATACAGATTGACCCTTTTGATGAAAGCTGTTTTGTGTCCGTAAACCAGATTACAAAGGGCAGAAAATCAAACGGTTTTGATCAATTAAATGTCATCTCATCAGATGCGTTTGAGTAATATTAATATGGCTGGTCATGAATTAGGGTTTTCTAGTTTACCTTCTAATCCTAATATTGGATGGTTTGGTCATCATCAATATCAAGCTGAACCAAACACCAATAATAATAATAATATTATTAATAGTACTTCAACAAGCCCTAAACCCAATAATAATGTTCCAAATCCTGCTGCCAAGAAGAAGAGAAATCTCCCAGGAACACCAGGCAAGTTTATCAATTCTTTTTCAACTTTTTTTTTAATTTTTTTTTTGCTATTATAATGATATTACTTCTTCTAAAATTCAAAGAATATATGTTTTTCCAGTTAATAATAAATAATGGGATTTTTTTTTTTAATTATCATTATAAGCAGATCCAGATGCTGAGGTTGTTGCTTTGTCTCCTAAGACCCTCATGGCGACGAACCGATTCATATGTGAAATATGCAACAAAGGGTTCCAAAGGGACCAGAATTTGCAGCTTCACCGGCGAGGCCACAACCTCCCGTGGAAGCTCCGGCAAAGGATAAACAAAGATCAGGTCAAGAAGAAGGTCTACATATGCCCGGAGAAGACCTGCGTCCACCACGACCCGTCGCGGGCCCTCGGAGACCTCACCGGGATAAAGAAGCACTATAGCCGGAAGCATGGCGAGAAGAAGTGGAAGTGCGAGAAGTGCTCAAAGAAGTATGCGGTACAGTCCGATTGGAAGGCCCACTCCAAGACTTGTGGGACTAGAGAGTACAAGTGTGATTGTGGAACCCTCTTCTCCAGGTATACTAATTTAGTATAGTCTTTGCTCTTTAGGTCGCCAAATTCTGTTAATTTTGCATACTGTTTGATTTTGATAGAATTATGCTTGGTTTATAGGTTCGAATAAAAAGTTTAAATAAAAATTTAAATTTTCGTGAAGAAAAAAAAATTGTAACAAAAATTATTTGGAAATTATTTGGAAGTATTGTATTTGGTAATTAAATGGGTTGGTTAATTTAGTAATTTCTGATTAATTGTTACAACAATATTATCAGGAAAGATAGCTTCATCACCCACAGAGCATTTTGTGATGCCCTAGCTGAAGAGAGTGCTAGACTTACTTCACCAGTGCCTACCAATCTAAGCTTTGGAAATGAAATGATCAACACCAATACCAATACCAACAATATGGTAATGAATCATCCTCATCAACCGGATCTTCATACCGGAATAATCCCGGGCCGGGGTCCGGCCCAAGATCTGCAAGGAATGGCCCAATACGGCCCACCGGGTAATTTTCACCTGCAGCAAGATTTTCTCTCTAAGCCAAGATTGTCACTTTGGCTCAACCAGCAGGCAAATTCTCAGCTGATCAACCCCATCAACAATTTCTATGTTCCTCATGATCAAATGGCAATGCAAATGGGAATCTCATCTTCTTCATCAAGTAGTACTCTTTTTGGAAACTCTACTAGTAATAGTAACAATGTTTCACATTTCTTAGGGTTTAGTCTTGAAAAGACTGCTTCAACTTCATCAACAACAATCCCAAATCCCACATTGTCACCACTTCAAGTAGGATCATCATTAAAGGAAGAAACAAGTCTTTACGCCGAAAAACGACCGCAACAACCGAAGCCTATAGTTCCCATGTCAGCCACTGCACTTCTTCAGAGAGCAGCTCAAATGGGCTCAACAAGATCAACCAATAATAATAACAATATTAGCCCTAATTCCTTCTTTGGAAATAACTCCTTATCTTCGTCATCAGGAGTTATGATGAGCAGCTCAACATCTAATAATATGATTAACCAAAATGGGTTGGTTAATAATCTAGTGATGCAGAAAAGTAGTACTAGTGGTGGTGGTGGTGGGAAAGTGAGTGATATTCAAAATGGTCTGACCAGAGATTTTCTTGGCTCGGAAAGTGGAAATAACTCTCAGAGGCAATTCTTGCCACTGCAGGATCATCTAGGAAAGTTTGGCACAAGTGGTGGATCTGCAATGGGGTTGAGCCAATTCAATACCAACCGCTCTTGAATGTCTTTTCCTTTTCTTCCTTGTTTGTTGCACTGTAGTGACATGTTTTGTACTATATTTACATATATATAGAGATAGATTTTCTATCGCTGGAATTGATAAATTCGCTTCGAGTAAAGATTCGTATTTCATCTGTTAGATCTGTATCAAAAACTGCCTATTTTGTCTATTTAGTTAATTAGTTTGGAGTGAATCTGCTCAGATTTAACGGTAAAAAACGTACATTATCAATCATTAAGAGGCCGTATATTGGAAACTACATAAGAACAAAGTTGGAAAAAGAGACCTTCATGTCACAAGTTGGGAGTGAGTTGGACTCGAGCTAGCGCGTTATAAATTAGTTCAGACTCAGTAGTGGACATGATCAGCTGATCTTAGAGAGAGAAAAGGGGAGAGAGAAAGAGAGAGCTGATCAGGGAAGTTGGTGTGATGATGAGAGGATTAAGCTGCGGAAGGCTGTTCCTTGTGGGGCCCAACTGTTTGCATGTTGTTTGAAGTGACAAAACGAAGGGCGAACTCCGAGTAACATAAATGCATGTTCTCCTTTGCTTGATTTGTTTGCTTCATGTTGTTTTTAATCGTTTGTCTTAACTCTCTTAGCTTATCTTTTTTTATTTTTTTTTTGCTCTCTTTAATAATTTTCTTGATCTCTTTAATTTCCTCTTTTAGCGCAGAAGACTAAAACGCATTAATATTTAAATGTTGTTGACCATCCGTCTAATTAAGTACTATAACTTTGTTTGTCCTACATACACTAGAGTACTCGTCAACTTTGTTAGGTTTGTAAGATTATCAATGCTACTAATCTTTTAGTTATGGTTCTAGAACCGTTGATTTTGTTTTTGGTACGTACTTTTTAATTATGGTTTTTTTAAAGGATTTTAATTATGGTTTAAGATGGGCAAAAGTTATATGTGTTTTAGCACCATCAAAAAGTTATATTTTTTAACGTTAAATTAACTTTTTAATGGTTTAAAATTAATTATGCGTTATATGTTGTAAATTTTTAACATAAATAGCCGTAAATTAAATCGATATAAAGTTAATCTAATGGTTAAAATAACAGACACAATGTTCAATGTTCTCAGTTGCAGACAAAACTTTTAGCTGCTTTAGTATAAAATTCTGACATGCTACAGTATCAAAAAAACTATAAATTATAGTGTAAAATTCTCACTTACTACAATGATTAAACCAAATTTGATTGATTTAAGTCAATGCTCTCAAGTATTCTAAGCATCTTGCCAGTAAAATTAAAATGCTCCCTTAAGATATTATTTAGTCACATATAATTGAGTCCAAAGTGAAGAGGTTTGGTTTTACACGTCTTGGTTCCTTGGCATTTTTTGGCTACGAATCAAGTGCTATGTACTTTCCTTGTTGGTCTAGGCAGAATCTAGGGGGGTAAATAATAATTAAGCCAAGTTAATTTTCTACGTTTGATATTCAAGGCCTAAAGGCGGCTAATGTGAAAACTGAAGTCAAAAAACAGCTGTCGTACTTTTTTTTTTTTTTTTCCCAAATGCTGATGATGGCTATGTATAAATGTAAAATCACGCAGAGAACATTATATAAGCATGGGATTCGAGTCCTTATTGAGTCATAACTACAACTGTCGTCCAATGGGTTTTTCATTTTTATGATACTCTCTCTCTCTCTCTCTCTCTCTCCTACTTTCCCTTGTATTTTTTTCCATGTATTTTTAAGGGAAATGTCAAACACACACACACACATATATACACGCGCGAATTTCATCTTAGATCTCTAGGGTTCGTGCATTCAAAAAGTAGCGATTAGAATCTTTTTAGTTTAAACAGTTTAAACTGCAAACGATGAACAATATGGTTTAAATTACAATTTCAAGTTGGCATTACCATGAAAAATTTAAACAAGGAATAAAATATGGTAATTTAAAGAAGATGTAGGAATTCTGAAATGTTCAATCGAAACTGGTTCAAGTCGAAATTGGTTCAAACTAGTTGTACAATGTACAAACCGAACAACAATTTGGTTTAAGCTCGTAGTTTTAGATTGTCTGAACCTGACTGCAGGCAAATTTGGTAATTGGCTACGAAAGTACCTAACACCCCCTAATTCTTAAATTGTATTTGTAAATGTAACTAGCCAGCTAGTTCCAAATAGTAAACACTTTGATACGCATGAACATTTGAAAACTCTCTTATTTGAGCTGTGAAATTAATAATTACATGAGTAGGGTTAATTCTAGATTACTCAAGTGTTAAATCCTAAGAGAGATTCTTGCAGTCACGGGTTCAAAAACTAACACAGATATGAGTGTAGAAGAAGTGAGTACTTTCCAAGAAAAAAAAAAGGAAAAAAAAACTCAAAGTACTAAGCTAAAATGATGTCTATATGTCTATAAATAAAGTGACCTCTTTGTTGGTAAACATTTTCTTAGGATACCCCATAAAAATTGGGGCCATAACTATATAGTATTTTACTTCTATATGTGTTTTCCTTATTATATATGTTGCATAAAAGGATAAAAAAAATGCAAAGAAGGTAACAAACCTCGAAAACGAATTAAAGAGAATGTTTTGTTTTGACAAACGGGAAGCATTGAAAGCTCCATATGTATATGATAGCCATTATTACAACTCTATTGCTTCCTAATTAATACGTGAAGCTAAAAAAAGGGGTCTCTCACTTAGACAACTTAGACAACTTTTAGGGAAAGCCTTATAATGGGTTTTAAATATGTCCTCTAGCAATAATAAAAATCTATTGCTACATAATTAATACGTAAAAAAATAAATTAGGTCTCTCACTTAGACACTCTTTTAGGGCAAGCCTTATTTTTGGTTAAAAGTTGCCTCCCATAATAGGGAACTGTTTGTCCCTACAAAACCGTTCATGGGCACTGTGCACAAAAAAAAGTTTTGACTTTCAAACTTGGCGAAATTTAATTTATTTTTAATGTTAAACAAATTTGTAGAACCCTAGTTTTTGGGGATGTAAAATTTGTGGTGTTTGAGAAGTGAAAACCATGGAAAGTTTAACTCCACGAATGGTCACACAGGCAGGTCTTTGGAACGCAGAAACCCCTACTAGTCTAAAGTCTATATGAAATCCATGAAAAGATAGACCATCTTCTTGGAGAAATTATAAAGCAATATATATATATATATATATATATGTGTGTGTGTGTTTGTGTATCTATAGACTATATACTAGTATGTATTAACTTTATCGTGTAACGAGATTAACCTTTTTATTGGTACTTGTCACAAACCAGCTTTTTGAGACCTGGGTCAAGCCTATATATGTGTTACTTTGAAGTTTGAAATAATATGTTTTAATTAATTAACTTAATAACAATTCTCTATGATTGACCCATTTCTACGTAATTATATCTAGTACTTTTGTTTGATTACTTTTTCCCAATTGTTTGTTTAAATTGCATTAAATTTTTTTTCATCGAAGATTATGTAGATCAGAATTGTGATGTTTTCCTTGATACTTCCTCATTGGTGATCAATAAATAACATAAATTTAGCACGATGTTGATATATTGTGACCTTTTATAAGGACAAACGGATGAAGTTAAATACAAAATTCTCCGGTGAAAATAAGGAGAAATTTAAGGAATATAACCCTTTCTTAAAACCTCTTTTTTCTCCACTTTTGGTTTCTCTTAAAATTGGCCGCTCTTTGTTTTTAAATGTAAAGAAAAAGGGGAGAATTAAAAAAAAAATAGGTTTTTAAAACTTTTTAAAATAAACAACACGTTTTTGACAATATTTATAATAAATAATAGATTTACGATGTAAATAGTTTATTCATCATGTAAAGAATAATTTTTACATTGTTAAAAAAAGGATAAATAAATTATTTTATTATAAATATACTATTTATTATAAATATTTTTAAAATTTAATATTTACAACAATTAGTTTTAAAAAAGTGATATTTACTACCATTTACTAAAAAAAAATGTGATATAAAAAGGGCTTTAAGGATCAATAGTTCTTTCTGGACTTTAGCCTCATAAGGATCTGATCAAGAAATTACCCGTCAAAGCCCATTCAGTCGCTTTGGCCTCTGGATCTTGGGGGTGACTTAATTTTCCACTTTTAGAGGGTTGGTTTTTAAATATGTTGCTTCCATAAGAGGAATCGAAAAGTAACACTCGAAAGAAAATAAAAGATGAAAAAAGTATTCTTTTAAATTGTTATCGCAAATAATACTCTGTACATGTAGCAATCACTTGGTTTTATTTGTGACGACATAGTCGTCGCAAATGCTAATGGTTTACAGCTGTCTTCTGTTGTCATTCACAATGGCGGTGAGATTTTTTACAACGACATTATTGTCGCAAATAACACTCTATACATGTGGCAATCACCTGGTGTCATCGCGAATACTAATAGTTTACAGCTATCTTCTGTTGGCATTCACAATGGTGGTCAAATTATTTGTGACGACATATGTAGTTGCAAAAGTGAATTCAATTTTTCATCAAAATTTTGGCGAAGAAAATGGCGCTATATTTAATATTATTTATGACGATATATTTTAATTTTCGTTCCAAAAAAGTTGTTTGAGAATCATCTTTTCCATATCAAATGAGACGTCATTCTTTTGTTTATTTTTGCGATGACTTATAATTATTTGCGATGACAAAATATTGTCGTAAAAAGCTCTGCGTATAAACGAACCTTAGAGCACCTCTTCCCCCATTTCTTCTGACGATTTCTTCTTCTCCATCGATTTCTCTCCGTCTCTCTGCCATATTCCACCTTAAATCTTTCCCAAACTTCTAAAATCACATAGATTCATGAGTTTTATATTGTGAAAACTCATATTATGAAACAATATTCATAGAATTCTCCCTAAATTAGAAAATCCTCAAAATTTTTTTTGGTTGGATTTTGGAGCTTTTTGGTTGTTTTCTAGCCATCAAATGTCGAAGTTTTTGCCGCTATCATCATTTTCTAATTCTTAGTGGGTTTTAGGCTATGCAAGCTTTTATTTTTTTAGTATCTAGAATTTTGGAATTGGCTTAAGTTCTTTGACTCCTCCATACTCAATTAAATGCTCTTTTTTGAGGATTGAATGCAAGCCTATAGTCCCATATATGGTAATTCTTGAACCCTTTCTTCTGTATTGAAGATCATCAAAGAGGTAAGAATACTATTTCTTCAAAAAATACCATTTATCAGTGTTTCAATTGAAATACTGGAACGAGGCAGTAATTCTTTCTCTCATTATTGAATCTGTTGGAATAGAATGATGAATCTATTTCTTCGCCTCTTTTCTAATAATAAGATAAGGGTAATTATGAAATTGTACGACAATTTGGTTTATACATTTCAATATTTTTAAAAGTGCATTATTTACTAACATTAAAATTAAAATTCTGGTACAATTTCAAAAAAAAAAAAAAGTTAATGAGACAATTGGCTTAATTACGTTTATTAAATTAAAATATGACTCTAATTTATAAAAATTATACAAATATCTCATAATGATATCATTAAAATTATTTATATGTAATTATATAGTATAATATGTAATATCATTAAGATAATTACTATAATATTAAAGATATTTTTAAGATATTTTAAATATTGTGTTAGATTTTAATTTCATAACAATAATTTAGACACGTATTGTAATTTTTTCAAAAAAAAACCCACTCTCTTCATGGGCCTATTTCAGCCCAATTTCAACGCAATCCATCCATCGACAGAGGAGGCCGTTCTTCCGACATCCATTGGCCTTTTAGGTGACGTGGCTTTTTACTAATTGGACAAATACTGACAGGTGGCAAGAAAACTCGAAAGTCCAAATTCCACGTGTAAAGCACAGATAGGTCAGACTACGTGGAGTGACATGCAACTAAATTCCTTGAAAACACCTAAATTATAATAAATAATAATTAAAAAAAAAAACTCATATTTCAAGGCTCTCAAAAATTCTTCTTCAACCTTCTCAGTTTTCTCACAAACTAAACAGTGAACAAATCAGTATATTGATATACGCATGTTCGTATATACGATTTTTAGGTATTTTTGAAGGGGAAGAAGAAGAAGAATGCTGAAGAATCTTCCAATGGAGTCTGTGGCTTGGAGAGGATTGGTTTACTCTGGATTCCTCCTCAATTTCGTCTTGGTCTGCCAATTCATTCTTCTTCAACCTCTCGTTTCCGCTTTAGGTTTGTTCCTTTTTCAGTCATTTCTTCTATTGATTATTGTTTTTTGTGATTTTGTGATTTCTCTGTTCTTTCTTAGTGTGGAATATCGATTATGCGGAAATCGATATGGTTCTATTGATTTATAGATTTTTTTTCTTTTTCTGTTGTGATTGGTGGTGATGTGTTAAATTAGGTGTTTGTTGATTTGATTTTGGAAATTATCTTGCTGAAAAGGAGTGATTGTAGTTTTGTGTTTGTGGATTTTGGATGAGAAAATTGGAGATTAGCTTGCTAAAAAGTAGTGATTTTTAGTTTCTATTGGGGATTCAAACATATTTGGAGTTGGAAATATCTTGATTTTGTTCCTTATTTATTTGTTATAAAGAACTTTAGGCTGTAATGGTGTTGGTCATTCATTTAAGAAAACTTGTGTAAAAAAGGTGTAGAATTTTTGCAAATAACCCGGTAATACGCAGTTGGAACTGCAGACATTCATGAAACAAATATTGAGCTATCTAGAATTTTCCTTTTTTCCAAGATAATGTGGTATTATGTTTAATTATATTGTTGTTATTAGGCAGCAAACCTGGAAATGCTGCGGAATTGTTTGAGAGGGTATCACAAAGTGTGAAGGTGAAGCGATATAGTGAGGCACTTGATGATCTTAATGCTGCTATTGAGGCAGACCCATCTCTTTCAGAAGCCTATTTTCATCGCGCGTCAATTCTTCGTCAGTTGTGCAGGTTCGTTTGTCAGTACTATACATCATTTAGTTAGAAGTTTTAGCTTCAACAAATGTGATTTGCAAAAGGAACAGAACCATTTTGGTTTTTTGACTTTTATGTGAAAATTGTGGCTTTATTTGTCAAATTTTTGGGTTCTACGCAAATATCTAAACTACTCTTAACAACAAAAATTGGTTATGTGGACTCTATGCTTATCTCGTTTATGTGTGAGCATGGACTTTTTTTTTATAGCCAAAAAAAAAAAAAAAAAAGACATTTAGAGAACGGGTTCTTAGACGTTTTTTGTTTAAGTGAATGTATGTTTAAGAACATTTAAGAAATGTCTTGATTTCGGAATTTTTAATAAGTGAGGATTTACTATCTTTTAAATTCTTTCCAATTCTCTATATGATTCAGGCGGTTTTTGGCTGGTGTAGATATGAGGAATCAGAGAAAAGCTACAAAAAGTTTCTGCAGCTGGAACCTCGAGATTCTGCGGCAGAAAAGGAGCTTTCTCAACTGCATCAGGCTCGGAGTGCACTTGATACAGCTTTGACTCTCTTTGAATCGGATGATTTTATAAAAGCTTTGGAATACATTAGCAAAGTTGTACTTGTTTTCTCACCAGCCTGCTCGAAGGTGAATTTATTTGATCTTTCTTTTTTTGGGATGTGTCATTTTTTGGTTGTAGTGGCTTTGTATTGGTTTATAGTATCTTGTTAGAGGACACTAAGAAGTAGGAATTGAGGCTGGTGAATTTATTTGATCTCTCTTTTTTGGGATGTGTCATTTTTTGGTTGTAGTGGCTCGTGTTGGTTTGTAGTAGCTAGTTAGATGACACTGAGAAGTAGGAATTGAGGCTAGGCTACTACAAAGCTGAGTCCCGTACTATCTTGATGACTTCATTATATGTTGCAGGCAAAAGTCCTCAAAGTAAGATTGTTGATAGCAACTAAAGACTATTCTGGTGCCATCTCTGACAGTGGATTCATTCTCAAGGATGATGAGGATAATCTGGAAGCATTATTACTCCGTGGTCGTGCCTACTACTATTTGGCAGATCATGATGTTGCTATAAGGTTTGTCTAACAAACAGATTTTGTGAAGTGCAAGACTGCTAAGAGATACAATCTAATTCAAGTAGAATAATATGTGGGGGTTCATATTAAAATTGTATTTTTATTTTTCTTTAGGCATTACCAGAAAGGTCTCCGCCTTGATCCAGAGCACAGCGAATTGAAGAAAGCATATTTTGGACTGAAAAATTTACTTAAGAAGACTAAAAGCGTAAGTCCCGACAGTATTAACTCTAGTTCTCTTCTCTGTTTCGCTCTAAGGAGGTTATATGGTGAAAAGTTTGCTGCCAGCTCATTTTCAGCAGTTAACCTTCTCTATAGCTTTTATTTTTACGTTACTCGTTATTTGGTTAATTTCTGTTTGAATACTGCAGGCAGAAGATAATGTAAAGAAGGGAAAGCTGCGAGTTGCAGTGGAAGATTATAAAGCTGCTCTTGCCTTGGACCGTAATCATCTTGCACATAACGTACATCTCCATCTAGGTTTGTGTAAGCTCTTGGTCAAGCTTGGGAGAGGAAAGGACGCTTTAAGCAGTTGCAACGATGCACTTGATATTGATGGGGAGCTTCTAGATGCTTTGGTCCAGGTTAGCTGTTTCGCTTTCTGATAGTTTGTTTCGGTCAAGAGTTTTCGCTTATGAAACCGTTGCATTGTTTTTCTCTGTATCCAATATTGCTGCTCCTTTTTTTTTTTTTTATAACTGCGTATTGTGTTTTGCAGAGGGGTGAAGCTAAGCTTCTGACAGAGGATTGGGAAGGAGCTGTTGAAGATCTGAAATCGGCAGCTCAAAAATCACCTCAGGTTAGCAGCAGTACTATTTCTTTTTTAATCTAATTTGACCATCCAGCGTTGTGTGAGGGTGCCTTTTTTTTTATATCATAGCATTTTTAGCTTCTGGCATAGGGATAAATTCTTTGCCGATCTTGCAGGATATGAATATTCGGGAAGCTTTAATGAGAGCCGAGAAAGCCTTAAAGATGAGCAAACGCAAAGACTGGTACAAGATTTTGGGAGTTTCGAAGACTGCATCTGTTTCTGAAATCAAGCGTGCCTATAAGAAGCTTGCTCTACAGTGGCATCCTGATAAAAATGTCGATAATCGAGAAGAGGCAGAAAATAAGTTCAGGGAAATAGCTGCCGCATATGAGGTCCGAATGATCACCCCACAAATTTCTTTGAAACATCATTTTTCATAGATTCTACGATGCTTTGTGACATGACACATGTCAACACCTTTTGTCCTCGACAGGTTCTTGGGGACGAAGACAAACGAACAAGATATGACAGAGGGGAAGACCTTGAAGATATGGGCATGGGTGGTGGTGGCGGCGGCTTTAAACCTTTTGGTGGCGGAGGACAACAATTTCATTTCACATTTGATGGCGGCTTTCCTGGCGGATTTGGAGGCGGCTTTCCTGGTGGTGGTGGCGGGTTTGGATTCCACTTTTGATTTCACAAAGTGAATAAAGAGTTCAGTCCTTGAGGAACGCCGAATACAACCAATGTGACTAATTGCTCACGGGTTTTTGCGATAGGTTTAGTCCAACATCGAAAGAACAAGTTGTGAAAAACCAAATTTATATTGCTTCAGTTTTTTTGTCAAGCTTAGTATATGATTTATCTGCCCATAAATTTATTTTGTTGGACCTAAAAAAACGAGGTGATAAATCTTTTGCACAGAGGAAGAACATGTTGAAAAATCGAATTTATGAGGTTAGTTACACTATCAAATTGACTCTGTTTCAGCATTGTCTCGCTTTTGTTTTACATGCGGTGTCGTTTTTGCAGAGGGCGCAAAGCGTTGTAATAGACAACGTCGTTTGTGTGATAGAATTGCCATAAGTTTTGTCGTTCGCGTCTTAAAAGATGACTTTCGAAAATGACATCGTTAGCCCATTAATATTGTCGTTTGTTAAAGATGTAGTAGTTTTCTAGAATATTGTCGTTTTATTTGGATATTGTTTTTTTTTTCTCTTAGACATGTCTGGTTTGACATCGTGTTTTTGGTTTTTGTGAGTTGAAATTCTTGCTAACCTTATCCTAAACATCTGACAGGGTGTTGAAGAGGTATGGCTAGAATTGAAATTTTTAAAGAGAAAATTATAACATATGGGAGCTTTACACTATACTTTATTTTGTTAATTATTATAGCATATAAGAGTTTTATATTACAGCAATTAAAATTTTTAGTCAGAACTAATTTTGACAAATACTTTTTAAAATAATCTTCCGTGTAAATGCCACACCATTATTAATATCCAATACTAGACACAAAAAAAAAAAAAAAAAAGAGATAAATTGAAAAATAATTATTTATGTCCTTTTTATTATTTTGCCTTCCATATATTGTACTGGTTTCAAACTTACTAATAGAGTGCTTGGTATGGTGGTATGGTGGTTAGAACTATAAACACGGTAGTATATAAGAGCTTTACACTGTAGCTAACTTTTTTTGATATTATTGTAGCATGTGAGAGCTTTACATTATTCTTAACTAAAAAGTTAGTTGAAACCAACTAATGTCAAACAGACTATAAATATTTAAAAATTTTCATTTACATCACTTTACACTATTGCTTGATTTTTTTTTATCCGGTGCTGCGAATGTAAAAATCCAAATTAATAAAAGCGCAACACAGTATACTGTCGTTTGTGAAAATTATGTCGTTTTCAGTACTATTGTGGTTTTGTTTGGATATTGTCGTCTACATGACAAACTGTGTATCTGATGTCCTATTTCTTGTGAAATAGGATTCTTACCTAACGTTGTCGATAACTTTGAGCGGATACGTTATTCGAATATCTTGTCGTCAGCCTTATATATTGTCTATTCTTGAACACGTGTCATTTTGAAAATTTCTTGTCGTTTTTTTATATTCTGTTTTGTTTCATGTCGTATTTTGGTGTATATATATTTTTTCTTTTTCTGTTATATATAAATATATTAGAATATTGTAAATGAAGTCGTTCACTTCTCTAAGAGGCTAAGATGATGACATTCTTCCAAATTGGTGTCGTGTTTTGGCCTTTATGTCGTCATTTTTTAAAAATAACGACTCATGTCCTTTAGGCTATCTAGTCACTATTTACGTACCTTTTACTTAACGTAATCGTGCATGTGAATTATTCTCTTCACAACATTCGAAACATTCCCTTTCTTCCAACAAAACAAACGTCGGAAAACCGAGAGATAGAGAGAACCGACCGTAAACAATAATAAAAAGAGCAAGCCAGACGAAAGAGATCAGTTTATACTTTTATACGGAAAAGAATAATGCTTTTGTTCTTTAAATTGATCAAAGTACAACTGAAAATGAAAAAAAAAGTAATAACAAGACAAAATCCGCGTTGCCAATTTCACACACCAAAAAAACGAAAACAAACTAGTAAAAACCATCAAAACAAATTTCTTTAAAACACCGCAAGAAGAGTCGCTACAAACAATGTAGTACTCAGAAGAACAGCCTTATAATATTCTCCCCCCACGAGAGCAACCGCACCGGAATCATCCGTATCTGTGGGAACCTTCGAGGTCGCCGGAGCATCGTCAGTGTCGGTGTCGTCAACACCCTTCACCGGCTTGGCAGAGAGCGGTGCCGGGGCTGGAGCGGCTGCCTTGGCCTTCCCGAATATGTCAATGGGGAGCAGCACCTGGTCAACCTGGAATACCGCTAGTTGCCCATCGGTGTACACGGTGTTGCTCACGGTGGCGTCCACTACCCCTGTCGTGATGTTCACCTGTAGGTATTCATTGAGACAGAATTAAAGAGCTAAATTATAAACAGGTAAAGAAGGAGAGGGAAAAAAATTTGACAATGTTGGACTTTTTTTTCCCAAACATTCTAGAAAACAACATGTCGTTAAATATCATAAAAGTTCTTCCAATCTCAAAAAACGACATCATCTATACTAGAAACGACAGTGATCGTAGTACCGTTTTGCTACATGCGTTTTTCCTTGTCAAATCGACATGTTCAATCTAAGTCAAAGCGATGTGTCGTTCGTTTTATACAAATGTGGATTTTAACCAAAAACAAAAACGACATTATCAAATTCCCCGTTTGAACTGTGTCTTTCTCACCCGGTTTCCAACCAAACTCCTTATTTTCCAACCTCAAGAAAACGACAACATCATCTCCACCAAAAAACGACACTGAGCCTGCTAATCATCGTACAAACCTGGTTGCCGGTGGAGGTCGTAACATTGAGAGGGTACTGCCCATTGTCGCTGTTCCCAGCCTGAGTATGCAACGGGTTGCTCACCGTCTGGAACTGCGACAGCGAGTAGTACGCCGGCAGGACGTGGTATTGCACCAGCCGGAGCTGCTGCTCGCTCGTCAGCGAGTTCAACGTCCCGGTCTTCAGGCCGGAGAACGCGCCATCCGTCGGCGCAAACACCGTGATCCCCTGGGACCCACCTCCGCTGAGCTGGGAGTTTATCTGGTCTGAAACTTGTGTGCCCTTCAAGAGCTTTATGAATGTCGTGAACTGCCCCGCCTTCTTCAGCACCGCGATCACGTCTGCGGGGCCAGACGCTGCCGCCGCCGCCGCCGCCGGAGCAGCCGCTGGACTCTGGGCTGAAATGGGTGAGAGAAGGAAGAGTAAGAAGGATAAGAAAGTGAGTGAAAACATAGGACTTTGGTTTTTGGTTTGTGCCTTTTTTTGTTCCATTGATGAGGAAAAAAGAAACGTTTTCCTTAATGGAGGAGAAAAAACGGTTTTTTTTTTTTTTTAAAATCTTTCTTGTGTTCTTTTGGGAGGAGGAGTGAAGAGGGTTTTTTGTTTTTTTTGGTTCTTTGGGAGGAGTGTTAAAGGGTGGTGGTGTTTTTATAAATTTTTTTGTGTTGAGATGTGAAGTTAGGTAACATGGTGTGATTTTTTTAGGTGGTGAGTGATATCAATTTTGTTTTGCAAATATGGAGAGAAAGACAGGATTTTGCTTGGGGAGGGGGGGAAAAACTGGCAGTTGGGTGAGAACGATGGGTGTGTGTGTTTTTTTGCTTTGGAAAACAGCTTTTGTTTTGGTTTTTTGTTTTTTTTTGGTTTTTTTTTTTTAATATATATATATATATATATATAGGAATTTGATGTTGTTTTTGTACCTAGAATGATTGGAATGGGACCAATTGTTTGTTTGGCTTTCGATTCTGAGAGCCCCCCTCTTGGTATCATGTCTTTGAAAGTGAAGGGAAATTTGTAAGTTGTAACAAACGTTAATGATTTCTGGTTGTAAGGTTTAACTTTTATGGAATTTTATCACCACCTCTTCAAAATGCTGTCATCATTATTTAGAAAATTACTAAATATCATTTTTAGTAATGGAATTACAACATTGGTGGTAGAGTTTTCGTATTATGAAGCTGTTTGATTGTTCGATTTCATGACAGGAAGTTAGACTCATTTCGTTTATATAATGTTAGTTCATTTGTAAAATTGTATTCCTATCTGATGCAAAAAGATTTCACCAACTTAATTAGTTAATATTATGATAATGCATCAATTTAATTATAACACACTAATAACAAACCCTGTGTTTGGCAGTTAGTGGTTCACATCATTTTTTTGGTTATAAATAGTGTAAAACTTTCGCATATTATAGTAACAATAAAAAAATCACTGCAGTATAAAGCTCTCACATGCTACAGTAAAAATAGTTCTAACCAACGGTTTTCACCACCCTCCCAAACACCCTAAAAAATATTAAAGACTATTGAATTATATTCGAATCCCAAAAAAGAAAAGGAAAGGAGCTTAATGTAACACAATGTTACAATTAATACGGTCTAAGGTTTCCTAAATTTGTTTGTAATGTTGGACAATGGACCTGTTACTGGATGGGCTTTATGCACTAATCAATGAGGCCTTGGCCCATTTAATTAAATGCATCATCCATTCATTAAAGCAAGTTGTCCTGCGAAAATTATCTTGACATGGGCTCTGATCCATTATCTTAGTTCTTGAACCTTTCACTAATCACCATGGTTATGCCAACTTCTGTAGAAAAACCCAATTTGAATCCTCGTACCTCGGGCCTAACAAGAGAACGATTTGTTGCACAAACAATAGGGCTTGCTTCGGCTTATTTCTTCGTAAGGATGTGCTGTTCGCCCCCCCACTCTTTTTCCTTCCTTGGTTTCATCGTTTTCTTTTTAATATATAGAATGCTAGCTATTTTAAGGATTTTAAACTTCTTATCTTATTAAGATTTGATATTTCGGCCACAAGAAAGAAAATCCAATTAGTTCTAATTACATATTTTTCTGTCTCTATTTCTTTTTTTAATAAAAAAAGAGAATGTGTGGTGTCGTCACGCCTTCTACCAAGTGAAATGTATAATAAGCCGTCTCTCATGGCAACACTGGGACCATCGATGGGATAACAAAGAACCGTAGATCTTCATCATCTAACAGACTATAGGCTTTAAGAGTCTGTATTAGAGGGCATAATATATACAACCATACTATAAAGCAAACTTTTTGTGCTCATATCGAAATCCTTAAATAGCCCTTCCTTTGTCACCATGTTTTGCCTCTATTTAATTTTTCATTTATTATGATACTAGATTTTTCAAACTCTTAAAATTTAGAGAATGCCACATTTTAACATTTATTAAGTAAAAAAAGAGAAAAAAAAATTTTTGACCAAACTTTAGGCTCAACGATTTGTGCAATAAATGTGAGTAGATCTCCCTGTGATGACAGAGCTTTGCAATAAACGTATGGATGGATCATGAGTCCTTCTGTAATAAGGACATAAACAAGTTCAAAATTGTATAATGATATTTACAATGACCCAAACGATGTCATTATTCTAATGTGGGGAGTTTATTCTCATAATTTAAGGTTAATTATTGATTATGATAATTATTGATGGTGTCAATTAATGGAATATAATCAGAGTCCGAAATTTTAGATTTAAAAAGTTGAAGTTTCAATTTATCAACTAACAAAAAATTTAATGTCCACTTATAGAAATCTCTTGGGTAACTTTCGTCTATTAATTGATGTTGATTAGCTGTTGGACAACAATTCTAACAAAATTTTAAATTTAAGGTGTTATTTGTCAAAATTAAAAGTTTTACTCAAATTACTAGACAAAAAAAGTTTAAAATACAACAATGCAATTAATCTTAAAATATTGAGACATTAATGAGTTAAAACTATGAGTCAAAACTTTATAAATTTAAAGTGTTTAATAACGTAGTTGAAACTCAAATACAGTAGCATATAAGAGCTTTATATTGTAATATAATTTTACTTTACATAATATATATATGAGCTTTATACTATAGATAATTAGAGGCTTTGTTTGGAAAATCTGTTCTTACACAAAAATTTCAATCGCTATAGTGTAAAGCTCTTGCATGCAACAGTAAAAAATAAAAGTTTACCAAAGTATAAAACTCTCATATTATAATTTTTAAGTTCTAATTTTAAATTCCAACAATATTTTTAAAAGACAACAAAAAAAATAAAAAATAAGAGCAAGACCCACCCAAGTAGAGGAAAAAAAAGGAAAAAAAAGAAAAAAAAAAGAGTTTTGAACTGGTAAAAACCAATTGATTATGGCATAAAAAAATTAGTGTAGATATATAATCCATACAAGAAATATTTATTTAATAATTCTTCCTCAAATCCTTTACAATAAAAATAATAATAATAATAATTCTCCCTCAAAGGCGTTCCAAAGCGAACAAACTCTTCTCCAGTCGAATCCCGCATCCATCTCAAGGGATCAAATTTATACTCTTTCCGTCATCGAACTAATCTAATCAAAACACGTCATAATCTTGACCGTCAAATCCATTGACTTGGCCATGACAAAGTCAAACGAAAGGCATTTCTATAAAACGGAACAAATAAACAAAATCTGCTATCTGTCGTTTGGCTCTTTCTCGTGAGCCACGAATCAGCTGATTTAAACCCCTTTTGATCCGGAAGCCATTGAAGACCCTCAGAGGTTTGCACTTTTCACACAGAGAAGAACAAAACGAAAGAATTAAGGGGGAAAAAAAAAAAAGAAAAATCGAGAATTTAAAACTAAAACCCTAGCAGTGTCATGATCGTATGCTCTTGGGCGCATCGTAGCGAGCAACATCATCATCATCATGATCAACTCGGCGAACGGCATGATGTCAACGGACGCCGCCAATTCTTCGTCTGCAACTGCATCCGGAAACGCGCAATCGCCTGGTCTGAAGACCTATTTCAAGACTCCCGAGGGACGATACAAGCTTCACTACGAGAAGAGTCATCCCTCCGGATTTCTTCACTACACCCATGGAAAAACTGTTACTCAGGTGATTCACTGTCGATGACCTGTTTTGAAAATTTCGCCTTTTTTCGAATTTGAGTTCTTGGAATTGCCTGATTCGATTGCCATTTCCGTTGAATTTGATGCTTTTGTTGAGATTTTTGCTTCGTTAATTTCGTCGACTGCTAGGGTTTTTTAAATCTTCGTTTCCGTCAGTGATTGATATCTGTTAGCCTAAGATTTTGGTTAATTACTTAATTTTAAGCATATCAATTGAATAAAATTGTTTGTTGACTCGTAAAGGTTATTTCTTGGATTAAAGTTTGTTTCTTTTGGTGTGGTGGGGTTTTCAAAATGAGAGCAATTTTGTTATTTGAATATAATTCTGTGTAGAGTATCATAATCAAAGTCACATTTTTTAGTATAAAGAATTTTTCCATTTTGTGGTTTGTTTTAGCAATATCGAGTATGATAATCAAAGTCACATTTTTTAGTTTAAAGATTAAACTTTCCATTTGGTGGTTTTTTTTTTTTAGTTTAAAGATTAAACTTTCCATTTGGTGGTTCGTTTTAGCAATATCGAGTATCATAATCAGAGTCACATTTTTTAGTTTAAGGATTAAACTTTCCATTTGGTGGTTTTCTTGACCAATATCTATTATTGAGTCTCATAATCAAAGTAACATTTTTTAGTTTAAAGAATTTGCCATTTGGTGGTTTTATCGATTATTGGGTGTCATAATCAAAGTCACATTTTTTGGCTTATAGAATTTGCCATTTGGTGATTGTTTTTTAGCAATATCGAACTCTTGAAACAAAAATTTTAGACGTGATATTTGGCTGTTAATTTATTAGGTGACCTTAGCACATCTCAAAGACAAGCCTTCTCCGTCAACCCCACCTACCTCATCATCTAGCTTCAGCGCTAGCACCGGTGTGCGATCGGCGGCAGCCCGGTTTCTGATTAGCAGCAATGGGAGCCGGGCACTTAGCTTTGTTGGAGGCAATGGTGGGAGCAAGAGTGTGAATGCAAGCAAAGTTGGGTTGTTGGGCCCTTCAAGTTCGACTAATGTGAGCTCTACGTCAAACTTTGATGGCAAAGGAACTTATTTGATCTTTAATGTGGGCGATGCAATCTTTATCAGCGATTTGAATTCCCAAGACAAGGTATTTCAATATGTTTGGAATTAGGCAAGTTTTCGCTGTTTGGTACGGTGTATGAGAGGTGTATTTTTGCATGTAGGATCCCATAAAGTCTATACATTTTAATAACTCAAACCCCGTTTGCCATGCATTTGATCAAGACGCAAAGGACGGGCATGATTTGATTATTGGACTGAGCTCTGGGGATGGTAAGTTTTTTCATTAGTTTGAATTGCAATCTTTGTTTTGGGAATTTGGAGTTATACATTTCAAAGTTATTGGTTTGGTGTGTTATTGTAGTATACTCAGTGTCACTGAGACAGCAATTACAGGACGTTGGAAAGAAGCTTGTTGGGGCTCAGCATTATAACAAAGATGGTTCTGTTAACAACAGGCAAGATTAAAGTGTTAATGCAATTTTTAAACCCTGCTTTTAATTTATCAAAAAGGTATGCTACCTTTGGGTTTATAGCTGCATTGCGATTTTCAATGTCCCTGAAACTGGGGTAATATATTTTTCAAATTCATTTGGTATTTAATAGATAGGATGTGAAATTACTATAATGATTTTAGAGTAATATTTTGGAATTTTGAAGTACAAGGGTTTTGACTGCTTATTAGCTTCCGTGACAAAACAACATGATATCACTATATGCTATTTTGTGTGGTTTTGCTGCTATATTTGTACCGATTGGACCTAATGGTGAATGGTATTCCTATTGGAAGATGGAAGATAGTTATATATAGAAATTTTGGAAAAAAAAAAAAAAAGGAGGGGGGGGAGGGGGGGGCGGGGCGGCGCTGGGAGAAGGAAACAAATGTGGTTGTTGCGTGGTTAATGTATTTGGCACTTATTTTTGAGTCCATAATGTGGCTGTAATAGCCTTAGCATTAGGGGTGACAAAGAAACACGTAGCTGGTTACTGCTCAGAGATCCTGTACCTGGTCTATTATTTCTTTATAAGAGCTTGTAGATACGCTTGCTTACGTGTAAGAACTCCAATTATATGGGCTAGTTTGATTGAGACATATTTCTGACAGCCGGTGTACTAGTATTGCATGGGTGCCTGGAGGTGATGGTGCTTTTGTAGTTGCTCATACCGATGGGAACCTGTATGTCTATGAAAAGGCAAGCTTCCATGTTATATTTGAACTCTCAACCTGTCTTTCTTTAATATTATTATTTCCATGTTATTTTGTATAATTATCTAAATGTATTTTGTTTTCTTTTTTATAGAGCAAAGATGGTGCAGGTGATTCTTCATTCCCTGTCATCAAAGATCAAACTCAATTTTCAGTTTCACATGCTCGCTATAGTAAGGTACTGACTTTGATGTTAGCTTTTCACTTCCAAGCTGCTATAGATGTGTTTTTATGCTTGCATTTTGTTGTGAAGGGTATGTGCGG
Source organism: Artocarpus hirsutus (assembly GCA_946598075.1). Taxonomy (NCBI): domain Eukaryota; kingdom Viridiplantae; phylum Streptophyta; class Magnoliopsida; order Rosales; family Moraceae; genus Artocarpus; species Artocarpus hirsutus. The sequence continues at coordinate 152,848 of CAMOHE010050958.1, forward strand.
TTGAGTGTAATGGTAGTTTGGCTGTTTGTGTCTGTAGTTTAACTCTTTCAATGATGGGTCAAACCTGAAACAATAAACATGCAATCAAAGTTGGGTAGAAAAAGAAAATTCTTCCCAAGCAATGCTTTCAATATGCCATAATCCTTTGAGATATCAACAGGGTTTTAACCTCTTAAAATCAGAATAAACTGTTACTGATATAGTTTAATGAGGGTTGTGCAATGACAACATATCAGTTTTCTTACTTCCTTTTCCTGTTGTTTGCTGACTCCTGCAATATTTTTACGCAGAGCAACCCAGTTGCCAGGTGGCATATATGCCAAGGTTCAATTAATAGCATTGCTTTCTCAACTGATGGGACCTATTTAGCAACTGTTGGAAGAGACGGTACTATTGCATTCCATCCTATGGTTGTTCTTTTTTAGTGGTTTTATTGCAGATGTGTATCAACTTTGTTTTGATTATTGTGTTCAGGTTATTTACGTGTTTTTGACTACTCTAGAGAGCACCTTGTATGTGGTGGAAAAAGTTATTATGGCGCTCTATTATGCTGTGCGTGGAGGTGTGTAACTTACAGGATTTCAAATAAGATCTTGATGCTTTTTGCTTAATATCATTCTTCTGGCGCCTAATTTTAGGCCCTACAATTTGTGGCTCTTTTTAATTTGGGAAAATACTGGAGTTCTCTTTCTGACAATAAATGGCATGATTCGTTACAGCGCTGATGGAAAATACATTCTGACGGGAGGAGAAGATGATTTGGTTCAAGTTTGGAGCATGGAAGAACGAAGGGTTGTTGCACGGGGTGAGGGGCATAACTCCTGGGTGAGTCTCTTAAACTCAGCTGGGTTGGGGTGAGGAATACATGTGGACCGCATTGGGTGGGCCTCACAGTTTATTTCACATCCCGGCTCAACACCATCGGGAGTGAAACATTTAACTACATGAGGCTTATTATAAACTTAATTTCTTTCACCATTGTGGTACTCATTAGCGTATACCGATGCTCCTGACAGGTCAGTGGAGTTGCTTTTGATTCATATTGGTCATCACCAAATTCAGGTGGCACAGAAAATGTTACGTATCGGTTTGGTTCTGTTGGCCAGGTATTAGTAAGTTGTTTTTGGCCTTTGGTTTAGTTATTCATTGTTATCTTACTCGAGTTAATATGGTTACTGATTAATGGTAAATGATTTCACAATTATTTTGGCTTGTTTATGTCCAGGACACTCAGTTGCTCCTGTGGGACTTGGAAGTGGAAGAGATTGCAGTACCGGTGCGTCGATTGCCTGGCGGTTCTCCTACTTATAGCGCGGGAAGCCAGTCATCCCATTGGGATGCTGTTTGCCCAGTTGGCACTCTGCAACCTGCCCCAAGCATGCGAGAAATTCCAAAGATCGCACCGCTGGTTGCTCATCGGGTGCACACCGAACCCCTTTCCGGTTTGATTTTGACTCAGGAATCTGTTCTTACCGTATGCCGAGAGGGGCAAATAAAGATTTGGATGAGACCCGGAGTTGCAGAAAACCAGTCAAACAATGCTGAAACTGTCTTGAGTACCAGCTTGAAAGAGAAACCTCCATTCTCTAGTAAGATTGGCAGTTTAAGTTACAAGCAATGACCATACTGTTGCTGCACTTGAGGCAAAATCGAGCTATTTTTTTTTCCATTTCAATTACGGTTTTATTTGCTCGTGTAGCTGTTTTTCGCCTATCGTCCTTGTTGGTTTTCCAGAACTAGCACCGACGAGATTCGACCAACTGGGTTTTATTTGTATAGACTAAAATGGCCATTTGAAGGCACAAAGAGGTTGGAGGGAGCGGGAATATCCCTTTGTAAGTACAGAACGGCCTTTTTCTAGGATATGTCTAATTATTCACAAGAATAATTGAAGGTGCAATCTTTGAAATTTGTATATCTTAGAAGTTCGTTCGAGTGTTATGGTAATATATATGAAATCTTTAGGTGATTCGCTTTACAATTTTTGTTGGATCATCCCGAGGCTAACATTTTGTCTCATCACTTGTCAAATTTATTAATCACACTCTTGTGGGATGATGAAGCTAATGACAAAAGAATGAAAGAAATGCATATAGGTACATGGTGCTTATATTGAGGATGTTTGACAAAAGTGTAAATTAGAAGTATACTATAGCTTTCTCGCATGTTATAATATAAAGCAAAAGTATGCTACAGTGCAAAGCTTTTATATGCTAATTTAACTGTTTCTAAATGCTCCCATGGTTGTATTTGTAAGAATGTGGACCACGCCTGCCTATTTCCAATGGGTAGAAGGGAAGAGAGAGAGAAAGATTTGCAGAGACTTATTTCATAATTAAGCCAACAAATGCGCATGATCAAGTTCTTATACCTGCAACTTATAAATAATTTCTTTACAGAAGTGCTCACTCTTGCTATGCTACTGTAACTAACGTGGAATACAAATAGAAAAGGATGCCCATCAATTGCCACGGGCAGAATCTGAAGCTCCACGGTCACTTTCATGGGGATCAGGATTTGTCCGTGTTTGTTCTGGGTTTGCAGGCGGTTGATCTTGTTCCGTCACTACTTGAGAATTGTGCCGTTGATTTTCCCGAGCAGGCCACCTTCTTCTCCATTTTAAAACCTCAACAAGGATAGAATTCCCACACATTGTAACCCCAAATCCAGTGAAAGTGGCTAGCAGAACTGATAGAACACCCTGCATGTGAATCTGTAGATCCCACAACTCCTTATTCTGAGTTTCTCTAGCAATTATAAATTAATCCAGAAACAACCAGCTTTTGTAGTTTTAGCTTAAGCAGCACTTAGCTAAAGCTTTTGGGATTCAAATCACATTGTTTAATTTTGGTATTCAAAATGATGTCTAACCAATTAAATCACTCAACGTGATTTAAAAATTTTGAAACACTTCTTTACTTGACTTTTAACGCTTTTATGTTTGAGTCAATCAAATGACACAATAAAATGTGATTGATCAGACATCATTGGAGATACCAAAAATTGACCTGATGATCTGAATCAAGCTTTTTCATGTCATTTAACACACCATAATCTAGCGTCACGTTATAGGGAATTATCTTACCAATGAATAGAGAAGGTGAGCTGAGATAACCACCAATCCAAATTGAACGCTTGCATAAATCCAGACATATTTTCTGATCACTGATGTAAAAGAAAAAAACATATATATTAAGAAAAGTCAGCCCTGAAGTCAATAAAAATCATTGTCTGAACTAAGAAAAGTTGTCGTCAGCCCTACCCATTGAAGTTGCTGTTATGGATGCCAAAAGTCCCATTACACAGGAAAACGGAAGAGATATGGCAATTGCACCTGAACCCATTTTTTTAACCTGTCAATGTAACCATATTAGGAAGTCCGATAAGCCTAAAAAGTAGCAGAACCAAGAAGTTGGCAGCAAGGTGAGCCTTACCAGAAGTTGCTCGAGAAAGCAAAAGTAGGCAAGCATGCTGACAATGACTAGAACCGGAACATCTTGCCAAACCCTGCCAAACAGTGGATTGCTTTTTAGCTGTTAGGAAGATAGTTTTGAGAACAAGATAAGGTACAAACATATTTAGCTTTAAGAGTTAAAGAGCAAAAACTTCAGCTTAATGCAACTTAAGTTCAAACATAATGGAATATTCACCTGAGGAGTTAGTATTAACTAAAATCTATTTTATAGAATGACTACATATAACTCCGAAGACAAGGTTCTCGTTATGAACATTTTACTTGCCTATATTGAGTAGCCTCTGCTCGCAAAGCCCTACTTCCTCGAAAGTTAAGGGTCTGGGAATTTTGGATTCGAAGAAGTGTGACAGGCAGGTTCTGGACATCCTGCTTGCAAACATCACATGTTTTATTACCTTTCATGCTAAACCATTTTATGGCACATTCTTGGTGAGCCAGAGCAAGTTCACCCTTGCAGCTGCATTCCATCTTAAGTGTGTCACCGCCTTCCCCTAGCTCAACAAAGCAGATTCGGCACACGGCTTCCTCTTCCGGAATATTTTCACCGCCATCATCACTTTCATCTGAACCACAATACTAAGATAAGACATTGGTTGGTCATCATGAGTTACCAAACTATAACAAAAAAAATTGCTAGAGTTTGATATGCAGGGAAATTTTGGTATCTTCCCAGCTGAAGAAGTTATTCTAAAATGAATTATATTCTTGACAAGAAAAACAACTTGTAGTAGTGAAATAAAAAAGTTTAAAATATATGGCTATGTCATAAACAAGTTGGACTTTGCAGAAGATTCAAGAAAACTACACAAAACAAGACAAACAAAAAAACAAAAATCACTAGCTTATATGACCACAAGCTCCACAGAATACAATCTCAAAATGAAACCTCAAATATCTAATATGCATTTAGTAATTGGAAATTACTGTGCAATGAGTACTCCGTAATACACGTTGTTGAACTAAACCGGATCACAATTTCTGGTTCATGAAGCTTTTGAAAACTCTCTTTTATCTGCTTTACAAGGGTTACTTATCTGACATAACTAGTTTAACCTCTAACTCTAAAGCAGCCTGCAAAAGTTGGAGTGTTTTGGCAAAGGAACAAAGGCAGTTGTTAACATATTTTACCACCGTCATCTTCTGGTGGTGTGTTAGATGTTGTCATGACCGCCCTCTCAGCCACTCGTGGGGTGGTAGGAATTACACGGAAAACGCCACGTATAGATATGCTTCCTTCTTTGTTAAGAGCCGGCACAGAATTCGAACGATGAATGGGCAGCGGAGCCCCTCCTTTCTGTAAAATTAGATTCTTTAGGAATTATCTCATGGCCGAATATTCATAAACTCATCCAACTTAAATTGATGATAATACAAGTGCAAGAAAATGATTTCTGGCCAACTTAAATTGATGCAAAGAAAAAAAAAAAAAAGCCATTCCCAAGCTATAACAGGGACTCAATACTCACAGAAAGATGTGGCATGTAAGCCATGTTTCCTCCATGCATGGACTCCGGATTCGAATGGGCGATAGGCGTTACGGGCAAGGACGATGAGTTGTTCTTCAACCTGGGTGTGAAAAGCTTTGTGAGGGACAAGGTTCTGCGGAACATAGCCTTCTCTTGCCTCTCAGCTGGTGAGTCTCCCAAAGCCAGAAGCACAGCTTTATGAATCTCGGAAGAGGAATTCCTATTCTTAAAACTCAGTTTTGGAAGGAGGTTTTTAATGTTTGATGATTTAGTCCTTGATGTAGAAGGTCCTGGGGATTTACTAATTCTTCCAAAACTTGGGCTTGGCATTGGAGAAAAGTTGACTCTTTTAGGAGGTGGACTTGCACTTGCTGTTGTGGTGGGCATGTCAATGTCTATTCTCACAAAATCCTCCTCCTCTCCAGAGGCCTCCATGTTTTTTGAGGGTATTTGTGAGATGAGATTTTGCCCTCTGTGGTCTGAACTATAGGGAATTTCTTCTCTTATTTCAGTTAAATCTCCAACCTATTGAATAAAGTAACAATATTTAAATAGATTCAAATAAGAAACTCTCATAAACATGTGAAACTAGATTAAACAGGGATTTCTCAAATCCCCACCAAAGAAAACCAAGTAAATATATATATATCAATTCATTTAGCATAATTTTGTGAGACGTCATATGGTTTCTGAACGAAGCTTATAAAAAGAAGTTTTTTTTTAAGACCTTGTGAAGTGAAGAATCAGCTTTGATCATGGTGGAAATGGGATCATCATCAGTTTCCTTATGATCATCAAGAGGCTCTCTTTGGGTTGCCATGGGGATTCGTGAAAAGCCCAGAATTTTGCATACGGCTCAAAAAGAAAAAAAAAAAAAAAAAAAAAAGTGTAACGGCGAAGCTAGAAAAACAACAGGCCTCTTATAACCTTCTGAGCTCAACAAAACACGCACCCAAGGAAACAAAATAAAAAACAAATAGTTGAAGAGAAAATTAATAAAATGAGTAAGGGACGGATTTATGGATAAGTGGCAAGCCAGAGAAAGAGACGGAAGGAGAGAGAGAGAGAGAGAGAGAGAAGCAAATTTGCACACCAAGTTAATTTGTTTCAATACATGCTTTATTATGGGCCCCTTGATTTGTAGAAAGATAGTTCACTATTTAGCCCGTTTAAGGTTTTGTTTTGGCAGTGATAGAGAGAGAGAGAGAGGGGGGTGGAGAGAGAAAGAGACTTTTCTGACAGGTCATATGGTCTGTTGGATTATGTTCAACAAAACGAGAAAAAATAATAAGATGAAAGAGAGATTATAACTTATATGTTAATCTTCATGATTGAGCTGTTTTTGTGAATTAATAGAGAAGAGTACTTTTAAGGCAACTAATTAGAATCATGCAAAGAAGTGTTTGTTTTTGTTATTATTATTTTGGGTAGAAACATTTGGTTTTCATTTATACAAGGCCTGATGTTTTGGTTTTCATTAGCACTTTGGGCAAAACAAATATTGTGATTTTGTTTTAGGTTTGTTCTGGTAGTTTAGTTGTCGTTTTCGAAGTCAAAGGTATAAGGAAAATATCAAAACGGATACGAAGGCCAACGGATTGGGCAGGCGGCAGCCATAAAAGGGGCCTAATTTTTTTAATAAAAAAAAGCAGCCTAATGTGGGGATAAAAATGGTGCAGAATTATTACATAGTTTTGTTTTGTTTATTTCTTAAAAGTTTACGGCTTTATGACATCATATTTATGCACCCATAATTGAGAAGTTGCATGTGTTTATAATATTAGTTAAAACTAATTAATTTGAACTAATTAATTTTAAAATGTAAAGCTGTTATTGACTATAATAAAAAATAAAAAATTACTATAGTGTAAAGTTTTAATATGTTACGGTTCTTAAAATTAAAACTTTAATTCTAATCAACTGCTAAATGGCCCATAAATAAGTAAGTTTGGCTCATATATTTATGCTTACTAATACACCCCTCTAATATATAGTTGTCATTTGTATTTATTTATTTATTCAAAAAGTCTATTTATAATTTTTTGATAAAGGGAGCAATATATTCTAGTTTAAGGAAATACAAACACAAAGTATGAATTGTATAAATATTTGAAAAATTACAATCTTGATAAACCATCGATTCTACCAATAAATTTGAATTAAAAGCTCATGAAGATAAAATATGTATTGACTTTTGAAACCGAACACTCATCGCAGCACACCCAAGATCAAGCTTAGATATGACTCATTAACAAATCACCTACGATTGATGAAAAAATCCGACCAACCGAAATCTAGAAGACCGTAGCACAAAGGGCTCACATAACACTTCAAAGACACAAACCTAATGGACAACCTAACACTAAGAAACAAAGCAAACACATGTCACACACCAACAAAGGAGGGTAAATACCACCAATTTTCCTATAAATATAATAAAAACATGCACACACAAAACCAAAAGATAGACCCCAAGCAACACCGTTAAAAAGACTCCAGAGAAGCTCCTTGGAGCCCCAATCCTTGCTTTCTAGACTCTACTTCTTATTCTAAGTGAATCTCCAACTATTCACTAATTATGGTGATTATGTCAAGGCAAATAAGGTAAATATATTAGGAGAGGAAGATGTATATAAAATGACTTGGACAAATAACTTAAATATCAATTTTTTATTGAACGAGTGTATCTCGTAAAACATGAATAATAACCATTTAAGAAAAAAGAAGAACAATAACGTGATATATTCAGTTCAGTAAATAATTTCTTATTATGACAATGGAAAATAAAATACACGTGCCTTGTTTTTTTTTTATTTCATGTGCCTTCCAAAAAAATAAATAAATAATAAAAACCAGCTTTACCTCTTGTGATTTGCATCAGATCTGAATAGTCTATTTATATACTTGGAAATGAAAAAAATAAATAAATAAGCAAATTACTTATTACCCATGAATATCACTAGTATATCCTATATTAAAAAAAAAAGAATATCACTAGTATAATTTTATAGTTTATACTCGAGTTCTTTAATTCTCTGGCTATTAGATGATGTCACTTTAATTAATATCCTTTTGCGTGATCATTAAGCGTTTACCTCTCAACCTCATATAATCATTATCAAACCTAAGAATATAAGAGCCATTTAGGCAAGTATCAAACAAGACACAAGATTATAAGAAAATGAAATCTCATGTGTTGCTTTAGGATTAGATGCACTTACTTGTTTATTTCTTAATTCCCCAAAAGTCAACGAGGAAAATATAAAAGGAAAAAAGAAAATTATTTGATGGCTAAAATTTATTTGAACATTTTACAATGTAGCACTACTTGGCCAAACTCCAAAGCATATCCAAAGTTGTCAAAAAATTCGGTGCCTCTTCTCTCCATTTTTGTCAAAGGAGAAAAGATGCTAATTGCTAATGCCTTGGATTGCTTATCCCACTTGGAGATTGAAAACGACCACATATAATTAATGGTCATATAACCACTTAGTATTATTTTGGGACATAAAAAAAAAACCATTTTTCTTCTAATAATAAATGAGAACCTTTTGATAAAAAAGTCAATGATGCAATGTTTCCAATAAAATGTTTGTTATCTTTCAAGACAAAAATGGGGAATTGATCATAGTAGCAAGATTTGTCAGTCTCTTATATGATGTGGAATTGGAATTTCCACTATGATGTTTATTGCTAATTATTAGAGTATACACTTTAATGTACAGTTTAAGCATTTAAGAAATTGGTAACATGTTGTGTAAGATATCATTGCCAATAGCTTCTCATGAATATAAGAAAATAATTGTATTGACCTGTAAAACTACGGTTCGAGTTTGAATCACTTCATTTCTTAATTTAGTGGTGCAAATATGGCCACGAATTATGTTCGTATGTTGTGTTCGTATAAACACATTTACAGCACGACACGATTAGACTGAACACGAACACAATACAATTAATAAATATGCTTAAAACACAAAAATAGACATGAACTGCTTATGGCACGTGTAACACTGCATGACATGATTAACACGATTATTAAACAAGCCGTAACGGGTTGACACGATAAAAACACATACATGGCATGTTTATGACCCAATTAACTAAAATTTAAAAAAATAAAAAAATAAAAAAGCCAAGAAAAAAAATTAACTAAGACACAATATATAATTAAAACTAGCCAACTACTACAAGGTATGTGAAACTGTCCAAGCAACATCATGCCTAGTTCCAAAGCATAACAAAGCACTCAAACTAAGTTTCAAATATAATAAACATATCCAAATCAAAATTCAAAACATAACCAACATCTAAATGTTCCTATCCAAATATCTAACAATAAACAATATAAGTGCACAAAACATCAGTCTTCTTGAACTTGAAATGAGGTAAGTGCATAAAACATCAGTCTTCTTTAACAAATTAAACATGGGTGGCGAGGGTTTGGGTGATGAGGCCATGAGGGTTTGAAATAAAATTGTTTGAATGGCTAGGATTTGAAATTGAGGGTTTGGTATAACATGCCTTATATATTTCAGGATTTAAATTTTAAATATTTTTATTTTTAAATTTAAATGTGCTATAAACGGGCAGTCGTGCTGTGTTATATTGTCACGTTTAGAGTGCATTTAATTAAACGTGTTAAAGTGTATTAAATGTGCTAGCACAAATTTAGCCACTTTATTTTTATATTATTTGTGCCAATCTATTTATGATCTAATTAATATACGTGTGGTCTAAACCTATTTATTTTGTAACTTTTTCGTATTGTATCATTGTGCTGTATCTAAAATTACCGACCCTAGCCACAAACACTCCATTTCTTAATTTAGTGGTGCAAATATGGCCAAGTTAGGTTGTGGCCCAGCTCATTGGCCTCGTTCTTGACCTAACCTGTGTAAAAAAAAAAAAAAAAAAAAAAAGACAAACAAGACAAAAAAAAAGACTCGACTCTAACAATCTTTTAAAACTTATTTTTTTATAAATGTTTAATGTGTTTAAATAAATCATAGCTTACACATATAAAATAAATAGTTGACATAACTTTTTTAAATATGATATAAATAAATATATTTTTTAAAAGTTTGACACGTAAGTTTATCTTGTTTTATTATTAATATTTTCATATGGGGCTCTCGTACAAAGGCGGCGGGAGTTTTGGATGGGGCGGACCTTTATTCCCTTCTTAACGGCCTGACTCGATCCGTTTCTTTCAGAACCCGTTCATGGTCGGATGGGGCCCGGCCAGCTAGCCTGTTTTTGGATTTGTGCTTCTTATTAATAAAGAAAACAGGGAGTCACTTTATGAAGATGGTCACATATTCATGGGTCCTTATCTATTTGTTTATTTATTTATTATTTGTTGTGCAGCATCTAAATATAACAGCTACGCCACCAACCAAGGAACCAACAAGCCACGCCTATTTTTGATTGGTAGGCTTCTTCCAGTGGAGTCCAACATTTCTAGTGTCAACGATCATAAAATAGCATATCATTTTTTTATAATAATAGAACATGTTAACCTCATAATTCCAAATGAAAATCTTTAGTGCTAATCAACATTATTCAGAAGTATACTAGATTTCTAAAATATTTAATAGGGTGGTTAGAACCTTTGGTTAGAACCGTTTTTACTGTAGCATATAAGAGCTTTACATTGTAACGATTTTTTGATTGTGTACTATAGCATGTGAAAACTTTACACTGTTTATTAATGAAAAAGTGATGTGAACTACTATTGCAACAAGCTTTCAACGATAGCCAATTAAAGAAAACATTGAAGGAAAAGCTTTTGAGAATCAGAACAAATAAGAAGCTTCATACGCTTAAAAGAGAAGGCCTTTATTTAGTTATTTATTTTTTTAATTGCCTGGTTGGTTGAGAAATGGAGACTTCATACAAATGTAGTAATATGGATTGGATTGACTTTTGAAATTAAAAAAAAAAAAAAGAAAAAAGAAAAGAAATTAAAAAAAGAAAAAAGAAAAAAGAAAAGAAAAACTCTCGCAGAAGTAGTCACAATAACACATTTGGAATATCAAATATGTTATTTGGCAGTTTCAAAACAGGATACCAGTAGTGGTCCACTGCTATCGGTAGTCTACCAAGCATTCCTGTGTCTTGCAGAGATTCTGAAGGTAGTCCATTGTGATACTAAAAATTTCAGCTACAGGAGGTAGCCTAGTATGCTAAGGAACTACTATAAACAACACTAAAAACAACGAGGGGATTTCGCAGCGTTGAGATATCTACCATAGTGTTGTTCCTTGTGCAGGCTCCAACATCGCGAGATAGCATATCTCGTCGTGGCAACGTAGTCAGGAGTGGAGTGCTTGCAAGAGAAAAATATTTTTCATCCTCGTTGAGCTAAAACTCTGCTACTCACAAAAGTACATGCATCAATCTAGTTTGTATGTTACAAACTAGACTAAGAGCTGTTGCTTTATAAGTAGCGAGATTTTAACCTTATGGGGTTAAATAGGATTGTTTTAATTTAAAAGATAATTTGGTCATATGCTGCCCATAGGGGAGAGATCTGTGGTGATGGAGATCTGGATGGTGGCAACGACAGCGGCACAAGGGTGAGCAGAAGAGTGTGGGACGAGAGAGAGAGAAGGAAAAAAAAAAGGATTAAAAGATCGATCTGATTGAAAAACTATAGGGATACAGTCTACAAAGACCGGTTAGTTTAAGAACACGGACAATTTATTGCACAAAAGGTCTCAAATGATTTTCCAAAGTCAACTAGGTTGAACGGCACAATTTCTCACCTGGGCTTAACCTTACTGCCCAAAAGTCTACATTAGGTTTAGTTTTGGTGGGGCTGCAACGGCAGATGCTTCTTGTAACTTGCAAAAATGTCTCTCAAATGTACCGCTTTATTAAAAATGTCTTCCAACAAACAACTTTTTAAAACTGTCCCTTTATTAAAAGATTAAATTACACTTCCTTCAAAAATGAAATATGCCAAGTTTCATCTCAAAACCTACCAGAACCTGCCAAGTTCTATTGTGGAACACGTTGAAACCCGCCTCCAATCGCCGGAGCAAAATGCTAGATTAGAACTTACAAGGTTTCAACTTAGCATTTACCAAACTTCAACATGCATTTTTTTTTTTGAAACAAAGTAGTGCTGACCGCCTCTGATTGCCGAAATGAGTGTCAGAATAGAACATACTAGATTCCAATATATTTTTTTGAAACAAAAAATGTCTATCACCTCCAGTCGTCTACACGGGTTTTGGATTGGAACCTATCAGATTCCAACATATTTTTTTGAAACAAATAAGCACCGACCACCTTTAGTCGCCGGCACCAAATATGCTAGGTTCCAACTTGAAAACTGCTAGATTCCAGCATATTTTTTTAAAACCAAAAAGCGCCAACTACCTCCGGTCCCTAGCATTGGTGCCGAGTTATCATCTGCCAGGTTTCAACTTGAAACCTATTAGATTCCAACATATTTTTTTGAACCCATCAAACTCCATCTTAAGACCCACCAAGTTTCGTCCCCAAACTAGCCTGAACCTACTAAAACTCATAGGAGCCTGCTAGATTCCAACACAAAAACAGCCAAGTTCAATAAAATACAAAGCATTATGAACATCAATCACAAACAATCAACATCACCATTTTAACAAAACTAGACTAAAAAATGGCCATCCATATGACCATGTAGACAAAGGATAACTTGTATATATCTTAAAGCAAACATAACAGACTCATTGTAGACCAAATGCATTTTCCATCTTTCCTCAAGCTATAAAATAATTTGATAAACGCAGATCCAAACAAGCAATATTCCTCAATGCTCTGCTTTGAATCTTTTGCAATGTACCAGTCCTGACAAGATTAACAAATAACGAAGTGCCAAAAATTATCAATTGAAATACTTTAGTGCAAGCAACAAAACTATAATAAATAAGAGCAGCATAAGCACAAATTGACTACACATGCAAATTTTAGGTTTTGACAAATAATATTAATGTACACAATAATATATAGTAAATGAAGTTCAGCATTGCACTTGTAACCACGTTTAAACAACAAGTGTTCTCTGCTTTCCTGATGAATATCCAATACATGTTATTGTTGTTCAAAAGCGCCATTTAATCATGCTTAGCTTTCCCAATACAAAAATATTTTTGCGTATTTTTTGAGATAAAAATTTTAAAAATACTTTCAATATAATTCTAAAAGCATTCACATTTTTTAAAACAAAACCATTTTTACATAAAAATTTTAAAAATACTTTCAGTATAATTCTAAAAACATTCACATTTTTTAAAACAAAACCATTTTTACATGTTTTGAAATACTACCAAATGGACCAGGCTGATGGCATGAGGGGGACCAATCCTTAACTCGACTAAGGCAAACAGACTAAGGTCTACTCCATAGGACAAATAAACTACATAGTTTTTTTTAGATTAATTACAAAAATTTCCTTTGAACTATAGCCTTTATAATACTTTGTTCCTCGAACTTCAAAACGTAATATCCGTTTCTCCTAAAGTATGAATTGTTGATAAAAATGGTCCTTTTGTTAGGATCTTAACTACAAATTGACAACTAATTGTAAAATTAGGAAAATTTTAGTCATCTTAGTTAAAAAATAATAAAAAAATAAAACTATAATAAAAGTAGTTTTTATTGATGATTGAAAAAAGAATCAATTAAGAACGTACTACTATCTATTCCTCTCTTTTTTTGATATACTGAAATTTCCCTTAAAATTTTATTAACTTTTTTCACACTCAAAAAGTATTTTGAAATTTTAAAAGCTATAAATCCCAATAAAAACTTGAAAAATATGAAAGAAATTTTAGTAATATTGCCAAAGTTTTTTTTTTTTTTTAATACAAAGAGAGGGGGAATGCCACCACTTTTGAGTGGGGCTAAACGTGACTCGAACCCTCAACCTATGGTTGGGAGGGAGGAACTTATAATTAAATAAGCTACTCTCACTTATCCCAAAGTTTTTTCTCTTTAAAAATTTTGTGTTATATTTTTTATTTTATTGAATATGTTTATGTTATATTCTTTTTCATTTCACTAATATATACAACTTTTAAAATTTTAAAATATATTTTGGGTGTGAAAAAAATTTGAAGAAGATTTTGGTATTTCAAAAAAAAAAGGATTTTAATAGTATAATGGTTTTAATTGATTTTTTTTTGTTTTTAATTGTCAATAAAGACTATTTTTATTATAGTCTTAATTTTCATACTCATCTTTATAACAAAAATCATCAAAATACCCCTAACTTTATAATCATTTGTCAATTTTGTGTTAAAATTATAAGAGAAAGACCATTTTTATTAATAGTTCATACCTCAGGGGGAATTGATGTTACGTTTTGAAGTTGAGGGGTAAAGTATTATAAAAGCTAATTTAGAGGAAATTTTTGTAATTAATCCTATTTTTTTAATGACAAATGACTAATTTAAGATTTTTTTAACGACTAATCTACACGTTGATTCCTTTTATAACGAAATATGTTTCTAAATGACTAATGACCTGGTTATACAATGGCCCACCTTCTAATGATACAGAAAAAAAAAAAAATTTTGAATGCTTTCGTTACACCAAAAAAAGGTTATTATGAAAAACAAATAAAGAGGGAATAATGTTGAGGGAAATTTTAGAGGCCCTTCAATGCCTCTGTTTCAGACCAAAACTATAGTCTACCAATGAAAAGTGACTATAGTCACACTCAACAGATCCTTATGCCAAGAATAAGGCAGGCTGTTGGCAATAAATTGTGGATTTGAAAATAGAGATTCAGCTATAACTTTTCATAATAGCTACTTTATAGCATTTTGAAATTCAAACGAGTAAGTCTATCACCCCCATCCAAATTCTGGTCATTTAATGACTGCTTAATGTCAATAATTTATTATTAAATTTTTGAGTTATTAAATAGGCTTGATAGCGATTAAAAAGCACTTTTGCTGGATGTTATGACCCTTTTTAAACAAGGCTGTTATAGTTGTGACAACTGCATAATTTTTTGGCTTTGGCTAATATTAAACTTAGTTTAGAAGGATGCCGTTTTGATTTTGTAGTACACACACTTGGCCATATATATCTTTGACCCGACGCATATTAGATCCAATATCTTGGTATCTGGGAAAGGAAAAAAAATTGAAAAAATTACATGTTATTGCGATACTTTTAAAAGTTAAGTTTATTTATACGATATTTAAAAAAGTTATGTCATACTATCATTTTTACTATATGTTAAGTCATGCCACGAATAAATATGTATGACATTTATAAAAAGTAAGTCTTTTTAGCATTTGGGAAAATCCGCCAAAAATTTCCTGTTCTTTCTTAGATGAAAGATGATATTGGGTTAATGGATTGGGGATAGAGGATGAAAATACTGCATCATTTCTCTAAACGCCCTCACTAGTTTTTATTTCTATTTATTTATTTATTGTTAATAAGCTGGATTCATTACGAAACAAGAACAACGAGCAAATCGAAACTCGCTAATAGAAAACATCTGCGGATTCTTAAATCAAATTTAACAAAGCAACCTATATCAATCAAAGAAACCGAATAGCGTATTCCCCTTTTTTAGCTCCAAAATTAAGCCCAAAGCTTATCGGAGATTGTTCATGGAGCTTAAAGTTACTCTGGAGCTAACAATATTTTGTTGCTATAAGTTATTTATATTAGGGAAAATATCTTTATCATAGTTTTGATTTTATTTGTATATATTTTTATATTAGAAATTGTCTTGTTTTAGTTTTGGGTAACTAAGCTGTTTATGTGCTTTGTAATGGGTATTTGTATGTAGTCTTATTCATAGTGTCCTTATTAGTAAATTCTCTTTCTTGTCTTAGTTTATGAACGTAGACAGACTGTCGAATCATGTTAAGTCTCTTGTTCTGTTCTACATTTTATTTTCTTATTTAGTTTTTCTATATGGTATTAAAACAGTACCTTTCTAAGACTGTTTCTCTCCCTTCGCCACCGCCACCTCTTTCAATCGCTGCTGCCTAGCAGCTATCGCCGTTTCTGAGCCGCCTCTGCCATCATTGTCTAACAGCCACCGTTGCTTCTAAGTCTACCAACAAGCCTTGCCGTCGTCGGACACTTAAAAATAATAAAATAATAAAAATTAATTAATGAGTCTCATCCTCCTCCTTTTACCTCTATTCTAACTTCACTCACCCCATTCTTATTCTTCTTGTCACTCAATTTATCACTAAGGACAAGATTGGACTCTTCTCAAAAAGCTCCATTTTACGGGGGAGCATAATAAGGAGAATACCTTTACTATAGTTTTGACTTTATTTGTATTTATTTTTATATTAGAAATTGTCTTGTTTCAATTTTTGGTAACTTAGCAGTTTATTTATTTTGTAATGTGTATTTATATTAGAATCCCATTCATAGTGCTCCATACTAGTTAATTCTCTTTCTTTTCTTAATCCGTAGATGTAAACATACTGCTGAACTACATTAAATCTCTTGTTTTTTCTTCTATATTTTATTTTCTTATTTAATTTTTCTATAATTTAATGGTCTTTGAATGACTTGAGCTAGTGTCAATCCAAACTAAAGTTTGGTAACAGTTAACGCAAATGTGAAATGCTAACTCGGATTGTTGAAGGACGTGGTATAACAATTATTTTATCATTAACTTAAGAGAGAAAAATTCTAAAGAGTGAAGTACATGCATCCATATATATATATATATAAGTGAAAAAGCAAATTAATAAAGTCATATTTTCTTGAGAGCGTTTGATAAATGGTTTTTATTTGGTAGTGTTTTCAAAATAGATAAGAATAATTTTATTTTTAAAAATAAAATTTTTTAAGAATTATACTGAGAATATTTTTAAAATTTTTACCTAAAAAGCGTGTAAAAATATTTTCAAAAACTATCTAAACAATACCAAATATGACAAACTAAAACATAAAATTAGTCTTTAAATATTAAAATATATAAAAACTTTAAACTATAACATATATATTTTTTTCACATTATAAGAGTAGGAGTCTTTGAGACTTTGACGACAAAACTTATGGGGTGTTTGAAAGAGTGATAGAAACCAGTGGTTAGAACCACTTTTACAGTAGCATATGAGAGCTTTACATTATAGTAATTTTTTTTATTATTACTGTAACATATAAGAGCTTTACACTATTTATAATTAAATTTATGATAAAAATTATAGTTTCTACCACCTAATCAAACAGGGGTTAGCTTTCAAACACCAGGATTCTCTCATAAACACTACCAAACTACAATCATTCACTGCCCGGTTTCTTCATTTTTGTCAGGGATTTTTTTTTTCTTCTTCTTGAAATAACAGGCATCATGTTTAATAGTCCATTTCATTGTTAGGGAAGTGCAATAGATGGATATCTTAGGGGCCCACGCAATAATTCTCAGTGGTTGTCATCAATGATTAAACAGAGCTTATGGAGTTAGAGCAATTAAAAAGGGGTTAAAATAATTCTTAAAAAAGGTACAATAATATATTAAATAATAAAACTTTTTTTTTGGCAGAATATAATAATAAAACTTGTGGGTATACTTTTCTTTCAAGGATTTCCAGGCTGCCCTGTACGAACAATGCCTTTCATACATTGTATACAACAAGCCTAGCTGTAATTACCAATTTGCATTTATGAAGAAAATTTATTTTTTTTAAAAGTATTTGAATTTTAAATTATTTATCAAATTTCTTACTAAACAAAACAGTGGCTGATTCGTAATTCTTTAATTGATAAGTTTATTTATAAAATTATATATAGAGAAATAGGGTTGGGTGGTTTTTATAATTTTTTAAAATAAATGACCATAACTTTTTAAAATTAAACAGCTAAAGATTTATCAGTAATAAATTGAGTTTAACTGATAAAGTTTATTAGTGTTCAATTCCATAAACTAAAGTATATTACTGACAAACGGTCATTTACTTAATTTTAAAAAGTTATGATCATTTATTTTAAAAATACTTTAAAAAAAGTCATTTTTAAAAAAGGTCATTTCTTCTATATTTCTTATATTTATTAATTTAGGCTAATAATTTATTTATGAATAGTGCTAAATGCTTTAATTTTAATTCTAAGTTTTTATACCAATCATTAATGGGCGTTCAGAAAAATATCATAGTAATAAAAAATTACATCTTAATCAAAAAGTAGCAACTAACAATCACGTACATTAGAATAAGAAAATTATACTAAAATTAAAATTTTTAGCACCACTCTTTTTTTGTTACATCACTATCAATAATTAACTTAGAGTCCTTAATGTTATTCTTTATTTCACGAGTAGTATTTGAATTTTATTTTCCTTCTATATTTTTGGAAAAAAGATTTATACTTGGGATGCTCTTGGAAATCTCTATTGAGAATTGAATGAAATAATCTATAAGTAAAATCTGGTCTTTTTAGCCCTCAAATCTATACATAAATTTTTATTTTAACCAGATTTAACAGTAAAAAATGTGTCAAACCAATATATAAATCCATCAGAGAAAAAAATCAAGACTTGTGATCTTATTTTATCTCTCTTTAGTTGTTTTTTAATTAAATTTTAACATGTAAATAAATTACTTAATTCTTTTTTATATTCTATCTTATCTATTTGTTTAAATTGTTGTATTTAAATAATATATCAGGAGGACAATCAACACAAAAAAATAAAAAATAAAAAAATGAGACACTAAATCTGGGCTGTTGTTGAGCTGGGGGATTTAATTTATTTTTAGTTATTGAAACACCTTTGATTCCCAAAAGAGGTGTTTTTATTTTTATTTTTTAAATTCAAAAGACGTGTTTAAGGTTAAAGAAGCTTTCACATATCGTCACGTGTCAAAAAGAGTCGGTGGAGTGCAGATCCGCTTCGAAATCCCTCTATATAAATACCCGAGATTACTCTCACACTCTCATCGCTATCCTCTCACTTCATCACTGAAATCAATCAAACATTATCCCCAAAATTCCCGATTCAGATCAAATCTAGGGTTTCCATTTCCAATTTGAGAGAGAGAAATCGAAGCCAAATCGGTTTTCAGAAGAATGTAATGTAGACATTTTAAAGAAGAGAGCTTGGATTTGGTCGGAATCGGAGATATGGATCGGACCTGGTACGAACCGTCGCCGAGGAGGATTCCGAGGAGGGTCTGGTTAGGGTTTCAAAAGTCTATGGGAGTCCTCGTGGGTGGGAATCACACTTCGTCCAGGTTTTGCACTCGATAATCTCTCTCATCTCTTTTCCCGATTTGGTTTGTCTCCCTCTAGAAAAAGTTTCGTTTTTTATAATCTAGGAAAACGCCAAAAAAGAAACTAAGTTTTTAGAAATTTTGCTCTTCTGCTATTATTACTCATATCAGAGTGAGATAGTGAGAAGAGTGAGTCGGATGGATTCGAAGCCGGCCAAGATTCCGAATCTTCACGGATCTTTAGCGAGGACCGTGCTCAGACGCGCCTTCTTTCTCGCCGCCGCTCTGTCTGTCGTTCCTTTGGTGCACATTTTGTCCGGGCCGTACCTGAAAATGCTAGCCCCTATTACGTCCGGAGATTGCGCCGTGCATGTGGGCCAGTCAACCACCAACTTCACTCCGAGTTGGTATGTTTTTCAGGGCCGTCATCTGAATCCCATTTGGAGTTCCATCGAGCCGACGCAGTGCAAGGAATACATGAATTTGACGGTCGATGTGGTCAGAGAGCTGATGGGGAAGCAGTTGTTGAGCCCTGCTGGTGCCAAGGCTCTCTGCATTGGAGAAGGGTCGGCTTTGGCCGCAAAGGCGCTGCGAGATTTGGGTTTTAACGATGCTTCTGACGTTGGCAAGCAGCGGTTTTTCTCGCTCAAGCGCAAGCAATTCGCGTATGAGATAGATTACAAGGATAAATCATTTGATTTCGTGTTCTCGAGAGATCTGGATATGGTTTCTGCTCCTGCGCTTCTTGTGCTTGAGATCGAGCGCGTTCTTAGCCCCGGCGGGATTGGGGCTGTGCTCTTGGGCACCAGTGGTTCAACCCCGAATAGCCTGATTAGATCTGCGACTCCTATATCTTCAGTACTCAAAACTTCCGGTATAGTGCACGTTAATCATATCAACAACCGCACTTTGGTTGCTTTCAAGAAAAGGATTGAAAATACTGGATACTTTGAGCAATACCGTCTTCCTGCAGACTGTCCATCCCTGACAACCAACAGACCTTTCATAGAGCAAATGGAGACTCTTGTGGATGAGAAGCCAATGGATTTCGAGAAAAGGTTCTCTTATCTGCCCAAGTTTGTGGATGTTTCTCTAAAGAAGCGGCTTGTTTATGTTGATATCGGGGCAGGGAAGCACTTGAACCCCAATGTCACAAATTGGTTCCTCCCTTCCTACCCCGTTGACAGCAAAGCTTTTAATGTTTATTTTGTTGACCACAACACTTCCGTTTTGCTGTCCTACGTTAGGAAGCCTGGTATCACCTTTGTTTATCATCCGGGCCTCTCTGGAACTAAGGCTAATGCCACTATTGATGCAGATTTGGAGCCATATTTGGGAAATACAGGTTTTGATTTCCTTGCTTGGTTCAAAGAAACTTTGCAGTATGCAGATTTTGTGGTCCTGAAGATGAATGCAGGGACAGTGGAAATGAAGTTCCTCTCCGAGCTGTTTGAAAGTGGAGCGATATGCTACGTCGACGAGCTGTTTCTTCACTGTTCAGGCTACATAGACGGGGAAGGCGCAACCCCGGTGAAGTGCACGGACCTGCTCAAGGACCTCCGCAACAGCGGTGTCTTCGTCCATCAGTGGTGGGGAGACTATAATCCCACCGGTTCTTGGTGAAGTGCTACTAAAAAATTAATTAATCCCACTGTTGTATTGTGATGTTTTTGTTTTACTGTCGTGTGTGTTGGATGTGATGAGCATCTTAAGTTGCCTTAATGGTTGGGCAATCTATCTATCTAAATAAGCAACCATTTGATGTGTCTATGTTGTGTGTTAAGTTTCATTAGCTTGTACTAAAAATGTACAAGATGCCTTCGCAGTTGGGCATTTGAACTAAATAAATAAGCAACATCTACTTGGGAGTTGCCTAATAAATATGTTTGTTGTGGGCGTGTATTTTATACTTCCATTGCCTCTACTTTTTCTTTTGACACATAAGAAATGCGTGTACTCCCCTTGCTAAAGAACCTGACAAGCTGTCAAGGTTTTGTTTATTAGACAAATGGGATAGTCACAGACAGAAGACCCATGCTTTTCAGGACCATGTGGCTTTTATTTTATCTCACCATCATCGGGCTACTAAACAAGTAAATCATTTTTCTATTTAAGTATTGGAAAGATAATATTACCATCCATAAAAGGGGGAATTTGTTGTGGAACCCCGAGACCATTTAATTGAATCGAAGTCACTTTTTTTAGATCCAACGGCTGAAAGATACTTAGGCAGATACCTATTTAAGGGTATCTTTTTCCGTTCCCGTTGGAGAAATTGCCCCATAAAATAATGTCTTTTATTTTTAGTCATTTTTGCCCTATAAAATAATGTATTAACAATATGTGGTTTATGATTTACATGATGGTGCAACAAAAATTCTAGAATAGAGACTCTTTTTCCTATCCACATATGGGTCAGTTTTCACTACGAAAACCCAAAAGAGAACTTTTACCAATAAATAATAATTCCTCTACAACGACATGTAATTAATATTGAAAAAAAAAGGCATTGTGTGCCTTGTCTTCATTTCTCTCTGCTCATGCAAAATGACCTTACGTGATCAATTACATTGATGGTTGTCAAAATCAAAAGCAACTAATGGAAACATAATCTCCTGACAACAAGTTTTCAACAGAACCAAGCATAAAGAATGTAAAACTAGGAACTCCTCCCTAAGCAAGCATACAACAAGAATGCATTTACTTCTACATTTTGTGGTGCAAAAAGCAGAGCATGTTATCCATGCCAATGGCGTAAAACTTCCTTTTTAAATTATTAGAAGGAAAGAAACATCGACTGTAAAACAAGTTGCAAAACGGCAGCAAGGAGAAGGGGTGAAAACTAAAAGACAACAACATGGATGTACACAATGCTTGCTAGTTTGCCGGTACTCGTCTTTCTTCATTCCTCGGATCCATTGTTGACGCTTATCTCCAAAAGCCGCTCTACCGGCTGCCGGCATATTGGACATCGGTTTGTCTGAAATAGCAAAACCTTTGCGCACCCACTGCACATGCACTGCAACCAATAAAAGAAACCAAAATAAAAACAATTTCAGCAGTAGATTCTTGTATCACTCTGTTCTTCACTTCTTTTCCAGCTTGCCGCATTTGAAGTCATTTGAGACAATTTATCGGTCTTTGTTTGGGTGGTTTTAGAAGTGCCACTTTAAATAATAGCAAAAGTAGAAGTAGAAGCAGAGGTAAAAAGTTGAAAAATCCTACTTAAAAAAAACTCTAGTAAAAAATGTATTCATGTCTATGCAAATTAATTTATACACAAACAACGCGAAACTTTGCCATAAGAAAGCAAAGGTTATTTAGAAGATGAAGTTGCTCAACATGTCAAGTGCTATGGAGTCTTTGCTAACAGCCATGAGAAACTAGCATTATTAAAATGGCAACCTTAAACCTTTTCAAGGGTCTATAATCAAGAGAACAACATGATAAAAACTGGGAAAGTGTAGTTACCATGTGCCGGCAAGGAAGAACAGTTGTGTCCCGAGGTTCGGACAGACAAATGACACACTCTTTTCCGGGGTCATTGCCATCCAAATCACCCTCAACCGAATTCCCAATACCGTATATCTCTTGCAGCTCATATCTCATTCCATTTGCCCACAAGATCTGCTTTGCAACTCTCATCTGAAATTCGCCATTCTCCTTCTTGAAAACTGCCAAAGTTATCTGAGAGTTCACGGTTTCGGATCCCGGGTTTCCCTCGGACCCATTTGGGGTAGCAACTGAGGCAGCCTCTGCCTTCACTGCTAGGGGGTAGATGTCCATGTCCCCCACTTTCACTAATTCTGTTTCGTCAAACATAGATAAGTCGACCCCGGTTCCAGACGGCTGTCTGAATTTCTGTCCTAAACCTTGCGTGAAATGAACCGTCACAGGCGGTATCTGATTTTCCTTCATTGGAGTCAGGTTACAGTCTTCCCCTTCTTTTGCAAAGAAAATGATAGTTATGCTGTTCCAAACGGATAAACAAATCAAAAAACAACAAACATTAGACCACCAAAAAAAGAAAAAAAAAACATTAGCTATCATATTAATAACTTAAATAAACATTAGAACAACATTGTTTACACTAAGGAAACCAATTCAAGATCACAAACTATAATTAAAGCTACTAACTTAAGACTATCATCTAGTAATGGCACAATCAGCAACCTTCACCATGTACAAGTGCCTTTAAGTCCTAACCAACTCAATCAATAAAATCTTTTTTTAAAAAAAAACCCACTTATAGAATTTGCCAAAAAAGAAAAAGAAGCTAATATCACAAAAACAAATAGACCCTTTTGGAAATAATTTGAAATTGAAGACACTGGAGTATCCTAGCGAAAACACTGTTTGAAATACTAGTCGGAGCCAAAACTACAGCCTAAAAATTGTGCCACGTACAAGTGCTTTTAAAGTCCTAACCAACTTAATCAGTAACGTCTTAAAAACACCGCATATAGAATTTGTCAAAAAAAAAAAAAAAAAAAAACCTATAACCTCAAATAACTTGTTTGTATTAATTGGCTCTAAGCAATTTTTTAATTAAAAATAAGAAAAAACTCTTATAAATGTATAAAAATTGCTATAAAATTTTTAGATTATACAGCACTCACGTGTTACTATTTACTGTTTTAATCAATGTGCTAACCACGGACAAACACCCTGAAAAACAAAATTGGACATAAATGCAAGGGCCAATAATCTATGATAGAGTACCTTATCGGTCGCCGTCAAATCATCCTAACATCATGTTATACAGTCCAAAACAGTATAATTTATGTATTTATTTTATGGCTTTACCTTCCAGCAATAGTGGCATCAAAAGTGAAAGCAACAAGGAACTTGCCAGGATTCTCCTCATCATGCTCAATCCTCAGACTCTCCTTCTTCAGATTAACGTCATTCCTTATCGTCACCGCCTTCTGATGCTCCACATACGGCGGCGCCGGCCTACAAGGGTACCTCCCTCCGACCCAATTCCCATGGGCCTGGGCCTGGGCCTGGGCCTGGTCCATCTCCACCACAACCTGCTGCTGGTGATGATGGGCTTGAGCTTGGGCCTGGGCCACCCCGCGATGGTGGTGGTCGTACGGTGCCGGCAACGGCATCGGCATCGACGCCGGCGGTGGAGGGTAGTAACCCGGGTACTGGTACGGACCCACCGTCGTCACCACGTAACGGTTAGCCGAGATTTCCGGCTGAGCCGGTTGCGGCTGCGGCGGCGATGGGTGGTTGTGGCTCCCGCGGCTCCCATGTCGGCGGCGAGTCGTGGAGCCGCTGCTTCCGATATTACCCATGTACCGAAATGGGACTTTTTTTTCCTTGTTATTGGGTTTTCAGAAATTGTACTCAACAAAGTCGGATCGCATGTTAAGCGAGGAAGGAATCGGAGTAAACGAGGAGAGAGAGAGACAGAGAGAGAGGAGAGAGAAAAGCTTTGTATTATGATGAAAAGGAGAAATAAGAAAATAAGAATCTCTTCTCTTCTCGGCTTCTGGATTCGGTGGATGGGTGCATAATCAATAATGGGGTTGCGTAAAGCTCCACCAAAAACACCACACTCTAGAGAGAGAAGGTGAGGAGAGAGAGAAGCTCCTTGTGCTAAACAGCTAAAGCTAACCGTTTTCTCCTCACTCTCTTTTCCCTTTTTTTTCTTTCTTTTTTATCTTTTCCAAATTTTGTTCACGATTATTAACCGAAGATCATAATTGATATGAAAAATAATTTTTTACGACGAAATTGCTCTTTTGCAGAGTTTGTACGTCATGTCACTATCATAATGTAATCCATTTCACTTCCGTTCCATCAAAGAGTACAGTCGTACATCACAATCATGCAAGTTTGCACCAAGCTCTCTGACATTAATCGAATAATCTATTGGTTTTGTTGAAAATTTAAGAATGTTTTTTTTTTTTTGGGTAAAAATTTAAGAATGTTTTAATAAATTGGTTATTGACAGCCTCTGTTGGAATTTTTAGGAAAATTTTTTTTTAGTAGTGAAAAAGTAAACTATCGGCATTTATCTTTCAATCGTAAGTCTGTAAAAAATGATTTTGTTAGATCCATGAGTTTTAATAACGTACATTATCGGTAGGTGTTTCTATTGAAAAAAAGATGTTTTTTTATTTGAAAGTAAGTTTAAGAAAGTAGTGGGTGTTTGAAAGAGTGGTGAAAATCAATGATAGGAACCATTTTTATTGTAGCATATGAGAGTTTTACACTGTAGTAATTTTTTTTATTGTTGCTATAACATGTGAAAACTTTTTACTGTTTATAACTAAGTTTGTAGTAAAAACTAAGTAATTTTCACCACTACCAAACATCCCAATAATTTTTAGTCTTTATCTGAAATGTTTACTTCTATAAAGCTACGTATATTTTAAGGGTTTTATTTATTATTATTATTATTATTTATTTTTTTGTGAAAGTGAACAAGGTTCATCGAGTGTGGAGGGTATAAAGCCTATGTAAAGAAAGAAGGAAAGGACATACATGACTTGAGTGGGAAAACATGGGTCCCACACGGATTAAAAATTAAGAGAGTGCTAAATTATAGTTAATTAGTAATGCCTTATTGAACCACAAGAGGAATGTAACATAGTGTGGCCTACCATCCCACGATTAAAGTACCCATTTAGGAGGAGGGTGTTTGATAAGTCATGGTTTAGATCAATTTTTAGTTATAAATAGTATAAAACTTTTATATGTTACAGCAACAATAAAAAAATTGTTACAGTGTAAAGCTCTCATATGTTATAATAAAAACAGTTTTAACTAATAATTTTAATTATCCTACCAAACACCTTATATATCTAACACAATTTTGATTGCTATTTTTATTTTTTATTTTGTTTTGTCCATATTTTGACAAGTGTGATTTGCACTCATTTTGTATCATTTGAAAATTTTACATTATAACTTATTTTTTTTAACACTATAATATATATAAGAGCTTTATACAATAGCAACTAAAAGTTTTTGATTGAAACTGAGATTAAAAACACATTCGTCCCATTTGATTTTGTTATCAGAATTTTTGAAAATATTTTCGAATGCTTTTCAAGGCAAAAATTTTAAAAACACTCTCAGCATAATTTTCAAAAAATTTTCATTTTTTAAAACAAAAACATTTTCACCTATTTTGAAAACAATACTACAAGGCCCTAATATTCTTCTTTCTAACTTGTTCTAGCTTTTTGCGGTCGTGACTCGTGGGAACTATTTCACAGCTACTTTGTTGGTGTGGAACTTGTGAACTGAAGCTTCAAAGTAGATCCAGAAGCCGTAGTTCAATGAACGGTTTTATATTTGTGACTCCCAATTTCATTTCTTTGCGTTACCACATTTGTCGTTTTGTCATGGGCCAAGCCGCAAATGGGGAAAGTGGGACTACATAAGCGGTTGAACGGGATGCTGGATTGGATCATAAAAGCCACATTCAAGTGGTTTTGGGCTCCTAACTAAAACCCTTCCGCATGGATGCCTTGGACTGTCTCCATACATACACATGTATGTATGTCTGTGTGTATGTATGTATGTTGTGTGTGTATTATTGCACAAAATGACTCATGATATTATTACATGTAAAATGTCAAATATATACGTAGGGCCCCTTTGTTTGGCATATTGAGCCAACTCTTTAGATTTTGAATTTAAAGGATTTTTTGGATACTTTTTTGCTTTCTTTAAAATTCAAATCAAATGAATCTTTTAAATTTAAGTTTTTAGAGTTCTACCCCCTTAAACTATTTGGACTCGGACATATTTGCTATAGTAAAAGTTTAAATTCTCTCTTTTATATTTGAGAAAAAAAAATCATAACTTCTTTATTTAATATCTGATTAAGACGATTCTTCTTTAACTACGTTTCTAATGAAGAGAGTAATAAATCAAGATCCATATTGCATAGTTTTTAATATCATGAACATTAAAATACATTAAAATTTGTTTAGATTTGTTAACAAATAAAAAAAATTTCACTGTTTATTCAAATACAAATTCTAATTTTCTTCCTTATTTATGATCGCAATTCTCTGTACTTGGGTTAGAGTAGAATTATATATAGTGTTTAGATTATCATGATGGTCACTCGTCGTGTTTGTTACAGAAGTTTTTAATTTTCAGATTCTTGATGGAAAATTTAATGGTTTTGTTTATGCATATGAAAATTGCTCATAAGAGAAAGTATACGAGTTTAAACTATGTTATTGTATCGAATTGAGATATTTCCAATATCTTTTTGTTGGTCACTTGTCTTTCAAGAATTCATAGTTCCTCTAGAGATCGCTGATTGCTTTAGGAGACCCTTTTTTTAGTTTGAGGTTTAGACTCTCTCTCCTACCTCGCCTTGTGTTAATAAACTGCCCTTTTTTTAGCTTAAAAATATGTGTAGAGTGAATTTTAAGGTTGGTTATGAAAATTATGAACTGGGATTTTAAGGTTGACTGTGTTAGTGTTAAATGTTTAGTGTTTTAAGGTTGATTATGTTGATTACGAATTCTATGATTTTTTTTTTTGAACAAACACAATCTTGAGGTTTGGGCTTTATCTCCTACTTCTCCATGTGTATGAACTGCCCTTTTTTTAGCTTAATTATGAGAATAAATATATTGTTTCAATTGACTATCTTGGTTATCATTGTGCACATGTCCAATCAGCAATTTGAGTAGTTTGTCAATTGCCGTCATTTTTTTCACTGACATATATTGTTAGTATTCATGCTCTTAAGTTGCAGGGGACGTGTGGAGAGGAAAATGCCCTTAAATTGCCTTCAACCCCTCACTAGCTTGAACTATTTATTGTTTCTTCGAAAATTACCCTTGTAAGAGTATAGTTTATTGAACTGTTTGGTACGTTCTTTTTTCACCAAATGTTACAACAAGTGAAGGGATGCCTCTATTTAAGAGAACTCACACTATTTCAGCTAACCTTAAAATTCATAGCCATATTGCCACATTGTGAATTTCATTTTGATTAAGAAGCAGGGATAAACAGAAGTGACGTATTCATTTTTTTTCTTTTTCATTTGAACAGATTTGAACCTGTGAAAATTAAAGAAGGAGATTTCATAATCTTATTTAGTTAGGTGGCATCACTCTCGTAGTATCTACATATTAGTATTTCTTCTTTCCAATTGAACAGATTTAAACTTGTCAACGTCAACTAAGGAGATTTCATAAGCTTATTGTTGCCATTTGGTTTGATCCCATGTAATTTTCCTTTCTTCTCTGTTCTATAGTATTGAACATAAACACAAAATAGAAACAAATTCTAGTAACCTTATGGCAGTGTTCACTGTAAAGTGTGAAGTCTGTGACATACAGTGGATCCCACTTTTAAATATTTCTAATGATTGTCTACTTATGAAAATTCAGGGGGCTAAGACAATTTTTAACGTAAGCAGAATATGTTTTTCTTAGTTGATTTTATTATGTCTGCGGTCTGCTTATCTTTCTTTCTCTTTTTTTTTTTTTGAAACCATTAACTGGCTCAAGTTTTTTTTAAAATCTTTTCTGTAACCGAAGTTTCTATAGTTGGTGCTTTGTTTAGTACAGAAAGTGGAAGAATAATGAAGCTACATTAGCCTAAGACTTAACTTAATCTGAGGCATTGATAAGATAATGGTAACAATCTCTAATGTATGCAAGGAAAAAGTAAATAAAAAACAGAAAGCATTATCATTCTTCATAATACATATAATTGTACTTCTATTGAAAAGGACATGAATAAGTTGAAGCTAATATATTTTGGGGAAGTACTTTACTTCCCATGTGGTACATCTATACATTTGCTTATCATTTTATAACTACATTTTGAGTGCGTGCACACTTGGTAGTCAAGCAACCTTTTCTCTTACTATTAAACTACAAGTAATTGAAGTACCAATATGCTAGAACATACTCCCCTATCTCTTACTTGCATAAAACTTTGTGCAATTTCATTACGTGTCTTTTCCTTTCTACAATGTAGTTCATCTAATACTTCATCATTAACTAACTATTTTCCTTACTACTTGTAAACTGGTCTGACGGCTTGAGGAAACACACAAGCTACTTTCTCGTTGCATTTTTGTCCCTCAGTTATGGCCATATTTGTACTTGAAAAACATACTTCTTAAATGTGCTTTTATTACCGTATAACATAGAATGTAAACCAC
Source organism: Artocarpus hirsutus (assembly GCA_946598075.1). Lineage (NCBI taxonomy): Eukaryota > Viridiplantae > Streptophyta > Magnoliopsida > Rosales > Moraceae > Artocarpus > Artocarpus hirsutus. The sequence goes on from CAMOHE010050958.1 coordinate 182,143, forward strand.
TTTATTTGCCTATATTTTCCCTTACTCTCAGCTTTGACAAATAAACATATGCTATTGTCCGGTTGTCAAGCATATTTTATGAAAAATTAGATATATCAAAAAGTACATCCTCGATTTCACATAAACATGAGCGTATAAAGACTGCTACAGAGTGAGGCTCGACTTTTTTTCAGAACCATAACTTCTTCATCAATTCAATTCTTAAATGGAAAGTATTAAGCTGCTTCGTCTGCTATTTCAATATGAGATAGGCTTCTGGGTGGTTTAGACATGACGGAAAAAAAAACATGTTTATCTATCTAATACCATTATCACTTTTACCCTTAACATTGCTTAGACCCGCATATTATAACCCGTCAGCTCATATATACTAATAACTTTACTTGAAGCAATTGTATTTATACTACATAAATCTGGTGCCAAACTATTCGTACTCAATCAATTTACACACTGCTACTTTTTTAATTGCGTAACTATGCTAATCTTACACAACCAAAACAAAGTATAAGCCACAAAAACTTTGTTGCTTCCTTTTGTATTTTTTACATCTATACAACCATCACAACCAACGATGAGTAACAGACGCTTCTATTGATTCCTTTGACTAGTTTTTTCCACCCCATGATCTTGATAAGAACAACATTACACCAAAAGATTCCATACCCATGGGATATAGACTAAAATGAATATTAGGATACTTAACAAACTATTTTTCATTGGCTTTACTTTTATTTAAACTGTTTACTTCATGTCACGCACCCGACTATAAATATTACCTTTAAGCAGAAATATTATGTTGCAGTCCTCATTAATTTACAAATTTCAAATAATTCCTTTTCATGTTGTTCATGTTTTAATCTAACTCACCTCCTAATAATTTCTATTTGAACGTCAGTTACATCCTTTCTGGAGTAATCGGTTACATCTTCATCATAAAAGGTATACACAATGATATTCTTTTATTTACATATTGTTGGACATCAGTTTTTACATTTTTTTGAAGCGTATTTGCCCATTTTTCTAATCACTAACCTCCTATTTAGTATAGTGGTGAGAACCACAGTTTTCACCACAAACTGAGTTATAAACAATATAAAGCTCTCACATATTACAGTAATAATAAAAAAATTACTACAATATAAAACTCTTACATACTACAATAAAAATAATTCTAACTAACAGTTCTCATTATCTTCCAAACACCACATAAATTTACTACAAGGCTCTTCAAACCTATATCATATTCGGCTATTCCCCGACATTCTTTGCTGCCTCTTGTCAGACACACATCATTGCCTCCCAAGTGTCATCAGCTAGGTAAGGTCTCAGACACAACTTGACTTCGCATGGTACTTGTCCTTAATGTCTGTTCTCTGTACGCTAAAAAGTTGCTTTATGGGTCAGGCAGACGGCCGATATGACACCTTACCTGTATATATTTATGCGAACCATTTGACAAACATACCGTTTGTGTTTTCTCTTTCCCGAGTAATGTCTTTACTAGAAAACTCAAAACTGACCCATAGACGTTTGAAAACTTACTTCAAACTATAAAATTATAGTTTAAATTAATTTTATTATAGTATTTTTTTTATAAAATTTAAGTTTTAAAAAAAATTTAATTTAAATTATTGATTTGAAATACTCTACAAAATAGTTTATTAAATTGCATATACACATGATCTTAACAGTAGCATTATAAATATGTAAGTATGTATGTATGTACATATGTATGCACACATACATATATGTGGCTATTATCCTTTGATCTCCTCTTGCCATATGGTACACGCCTTATGCCTCAGGCAAGCTGCTGCTAACCTCCTATAATTATAAGCATTCATTAGCTTGACATCTTTCACAACTCCTTATCCTAAAAGATGAGATTTAAGTCCCTATAGTACAACATTAATTGATATACACGCGCGTGTGCAAGTCTTTAATTATCATTTCAATAAAAAAGGGATTTAATTATCATTTCATGAAAAGGTATTAAGTTATCATTTTTTTTAATAAAGATACGAAGGATGCAAATGATGCCAAATAAATAAGGCCAACCAACTTTGAAACCGCAATTATCGTTTTTTTTATTTATTAGATGATTTATTGAGTCAATGTTTGAAGGCTGAAGCCGGCATTCATTCAAAAAACAAATAATAATAATAAAAAAGGGAAATGCCACGTGTTCACCACTAAAATGCTAAGGAAGATTACAATTATGCTAGTTTTGGCAAAAGCATGGAATTCTATTTTATCCCATTGATAATGACAAATGGGTTTTAGGTGCACTTTTTTCCTATTAGGGGAGAACTATTTCATCTCCAATTTCCTTAATATTGGCTAAATTTAAATATCGTCCCAACTTACAAAGTTGCCCTTATGAAAGGAGGCACTCGAGAGATTTTTGCTTGTGAGAATGCTTTTTATCCAAACCATAGTGGGATTTGGATTTTTATTCCTAGTCATGACCCTAGGACCTAGGACTTGGTGTGCCGGAATGGACTTGACTTTCAAGAAATTCATAGATAGATAAATATTAATATTAACATCAATATTATTATAAGTACGAGGTCCTATCAAACAATAGAGGCTAGTTAAACATTCAAGAGGGTTTAAGATTATTGGCTATTTGACAACCTGCTAGAACCAAAGCTTTCCGTTTAAAGCCTTAACATATGAAAGTTTTATAATGTAACAATTTTTGTTTTTTATTGTAGCCGCTAAGAGCTTAATATTATAGTTAAAACCCATTAGCTTTAACTAATTTCTGTTTCGAATGAGTTTTAGGTTTCTGATAACTTTTAGGCATTTTCCTTGAAAATTGAACGGGAATGAAGAATCTACATGCATAAAACATAGTACGGGCTTTTAAGAAATGAGAAAAAATAAGTAGATATTCTTTACGGGCTTTTAAGAAATGAGAAAAAATAAGTAGATATTCTTTTTAGTAGCGGGTCTAGAAATTCTTTTTGGAAGGAATATAAGCAGACTGCAATGCCCCTTAAAATTTTTTAATTTCTGATTTTATAATAATTTGTAAAACTTGATTTTCATAAGTTAATTAGTTCCTGATTTAGTCAATTCAAACAAGCTAATAGCACAGAAGACAACATGAACAAGTAGGCGTGCAACTGTGCACAAAAAAAATTAATGCTAAATTTTGTGCAAAATTTTTTTTAAAATTTCATTTATGTCCTTAGTTTTTACTCTTAAAGATATTTTATTTTCTCATTTTTTATGTGTTTCGTATTTTAAACTTAAAAGCCTAAATAAACAAAAATTGAGATATATATTCCTTAATGTTATGTATGTGATTGGAGAAAGAAGCAAAACAAATTATATAAATTTTAGAAAAAAAATAAAACTGGTGAATATTATATTAAAATAAAAAAATGACATTTTTAGTAATTTTATAGTATTATTTTGGTTTTAAATTTCAAGTAATGAACAAGCCTCTCAAACAACTTTTCTCTAATATATCCATATAATTTAATTATTATGTGAGGGTATAATTATAATTTTCTATCAAAATAGGAGCACAATTAAAATTTAAGAAATAACTTAAAAATAAAAACCAAAATTTTAAAATTTGATTGCAGGCCACCACTCGTTGGTAGAGCATAATAATGGAGCCAGAAATGAGGAGATTGTAATTAACCATCTAAATATTAACAGCTCATTTTGGCCAATCCTTGTCACATAAAACAAGTTAGGGTTGGCAATTCGTATTCACGTGTGATGTTTGTATCAGTACAATTGCAGTATAGTATGATTAGGCTGAACATAAACACGACAAAATTAATAAACGTGCCTGAAATGTAAACACAAATACAAACCGCCTAAGGCATATATAATACAGCACGACACGATTAACAAGATTACTAAACGGGTCGTGATGAGTTGACACGATAAAAATGTGTGAATAGCACGTTTATGACTCAGTTAACTGAAAATTTAAAAAAAAAAAGAAGAAAAAAGCCAATAAAGAAAATCAACAAAGACACATTATTTGATTAATACTAATCTATTACAAATATTTCAAATATTTTTATTTTTAAGTTTAAATGTGCTATAAACGGGCAGGTCATGCAGTGTCGCATCGACACGTTTACGGCCCGTTTAATTAAACGTTTTAAATGTGCTAGCAGGAATTTAACTCGTTTATTTTCGTATTATTTTTGCCAACCTATTTATGGCCCAATTAATAAACATGCGGTCTAAACCTATTTATCTCGTGTCGTTTTCGTATCGTGTTATCGTGCCGTGTCTGAAATTGTCGGCCCTAGAACAAGTTTGCCTTCCTTTATGTCAATGAAGTCTAGACATGTCTTATTCCTCATATAATTCCAATAGTTTTTTTATTTTGATTTTACTGGTTGGGAAGAAAGAAAAGACCCCTTCAAGGGCCATATGTCCTAATCGTAGACTTTAGAACCACTGTAAAGAAGTTGCTTCTCAAGATTCTTCTATCTCAATCTCATAATTTTAAGGATAAATTCGAAGCACTTTTTTTTTTTAAGGAAAATTTGAGTGTGATCTTTGTTGTTAGCATTAAGCCATGTAGAGAAAATTATTCTGCCTCATTGCAATGAACCTGTAATTTCGTCTCTTAGTGAGCCTGTCGAATGTGACTTGGGCTTCTTATGACTTTAATTCTCTGGCTGTTAATGGATAAAATCATGGATAGGCTCCTTTCTCATTTCACTTATAGTCTCAATAGATTTATGTGTTCCACTTATAGTCTCAATAGATTTCTGTTAAAGCGTCAAGTTAAGGACGTGATGATAACACCGATCCTTTCTTTTTATTAGCAAAAAAAGAAAAGCTATTCTGCCTCATGTGGAAATCTGGAAGGAAGTTTGGTTCATATTCCACAAAAATAAAATAATATAGATAGACTATTTCAGGACCTTTTCAATTCAAAGCTGATGGCACACTCGGTGCACCGTCTCCGAAACCGAGTCCCTAGACTGTTATAATTTATACTGGAAATTTGGAATAGTACTGACTAGATTATTTTCTACGTCGTTCTGTTATTAAAGTTGAAATTGCACATTATGGCAAACAAAGAAGTGTTAAAAGCAATCTCTGAAGCTGACCTGTTCAAAACGGTTATCATTGCACATATAAAAGCATTTGGTCTTGAGTAATTATCTGCCTAAGGAAATAACTTAGAACAATTTCTATATTGCTTAGCAAAAGACGCTAGTATTTAACACGACGAGTAAGTAGCTGGGGCCCACGTATATGTGAGAGACGGATCACTGCCAAAAGGAGTTTTTTTTCTTTGGTGAATTACAATTGTGTTAGAATTAATTACAAAAATTCCTATTAAACTATAGCATTTGTAACACTTTACTCTTAAACTTTAAAACGTAATATTTATTTTTTTGAAGTATAAACCGTTAACAAAAATAATCGTTTTGTTAAAATTTTAACGACAAATTGACAAATACTTTTAATATTAAGTGTATTTTGGTAATCTAATTATAAAATTTTAAAAAAACTATAATAAAAAATTAAAACTATAATAAAAAAAAGTATTTACTGATAGATTAAAAACAAAAAAATCAATTAAAAACATACAACTATTTGGATATATCTTTATTAATTTTCTGTTAAAATTCTAATAAAAAGACTATTTTTGTTAACAGCTTATATTTTAGGGAAAACGGATGTTACGTTTTGAAGTTCAGAAGACCAAGTAATACCAAGGCCATAATTCAGGGAGATTTTGGTAATTAGCCTGTTTTTTAAATGATCAAATTTCTAAAACTTTCGCATGAAATTGGAGTGCTAACATAAAAAGAACGCAAGATATAAAACGAGTCAAAGATGGCACTTTTTGTTGGTTAATTTACATACAAAGATCAAAGATGGCCTTGCCTAGTTTATCGGGTTTGGCTCTACTCCAATATAAAAGAACCTTAAGATATTTATTACCCCTTTGAGACTTCTTAAAGTGAATGTAGCTAATGAGTTGGTTGAACTTTCTCTTTAAAAAAAAAAAAACTGTTATCTGGATCCTTCTTTATCACTTTTCTATTAAAATTCTAATAGAAAGACTATTTTTGTTAACAGTTTATATTTCAAAGAGAACAGATGTTACGTTTTGAAATTCAGAAGGCAAAGTCATATAACGGCTATAATTCAAGGAGATTTTTGTAACTAACCTTTTCTTCGAGGGACAAATTTCTAAAACTTTCGTATGAAATTGGAGTGCTAACATAAAAATAACGAAAGATCTAAAACGAGTCAAAGATGGCACTTTATGTTGGTCAATTTACATACAAAGATCAAAGAAGGCCTTGCCTTGTTTCTTGGGTTTGGCTCCACTCCAACATAAAAGAACCATAAGATATTTATTATCCCTTTGATCAACTGGGCTTCTTAAAGTGAATGTAGGTAATGAGTTGGTTGAACTTTTCCTTAAAAAAGAAAAATAATAATTTAAAAAAACTCTAAAGATGTACAACTACAGTCTATTCAAGAACCTAACCACTAGGATCAACTCAAACAAAGCACTAGAAAATTATAATAATACAACTTCTAGATGCAGAAGGAAATGACTACGTAGAAAAAAAAAAATTGAGGACAAGAACACGTGGCAGACCTTGAAAAAACGAGCATAAAACACACAAAAATCATAAAAGTGAGTTTCTGAAAAGTATATAATCAATTGCTCAATATATATATGTGTGTGTGTGTGTATATATGTATAAAACAAAGAAGAAAGAATTAGGTCTCGACATCACAGTTTACAGAATTGGAGAATCGGTATCTTAATATTTGAGTAAAGGGTAATCAGCATTGTTAGTCTGCTATAAGCATATTTTCATTTTGGTCTCTAAGTTAATTTTTAATTTTTACAAGTTATTTCTTGATTTTTTTTTGATTCTTTGGTAGTTGTAATCCTTAATAATAAAATCGACAAAGAATTTCTAAAATTCAACGCAAACAAACACATCCTATAATAACTAAAAATTGTATAAAAAATTGTAATGTTAAGTTCCAAAAGTTCTTGTTGTCAAGAGTTTTTAACAGTAGCAAAGAAAACAATTTGAACTTATTACAGTTATTTTTGTAAAATTTCAAGTAACCATGCAAACGACACAAATTTACCTTTGTTAAATTTCTTTAATGCTTCGTCAAGTTTAGTGTTAGGGAAAAAATTCCCAAATAATAAAAGTTCAAGAAGTAATTTATGAAAATTTAATGTTCAAGGACCAAAATGTCAAAGTGTTTATACTTCAGGAACTAACCATATTAATAACCTTTTTAATAATACTAAACATACATATAGTATTTTACAAAATATCCTTCGAAAACCTTCATACCATTTTTTAGGACATTTATATAATATCCTTTCTACCTTGTTAATTTATAGAGTGTTTAGCAACATGGTTAGAACCGTTTGTTAGAACTGTTTTTATTGTAGCATGTGAGAGCTTTATACTGTAGTGATTTTTTTTTATTGTTACTGTAGCATGTGAAAGCTTTATACTATTCATAACCGAGAAAGTGGTCCGAATCATAGTCTGGACCGACTTGCCAAACAGGCTGTAAATAGCAAATTATAAATATCATTCACACTAATGTCTTATACTTTGAGGTTGTTCCTACTGTACCTTATGAACTCTAAAAATTCATACCATATTACTCTAATATCTCATATTGCTTCAATTTCCCCTATTCATTTCATTTTGCATCAAAAAGTGAGGGGAAAAAAATACTACATGTGCTTATATGGGGGGCTTTGGGGGAGATATTTGAATTTTAATAGTAAATCTGCAATAATCGACCTATAAAACATATTACAGTATGTAATTTAAACTCTAGATTTTGAACTTTTTTCCTAAATACTCTAATTATTCATTTAATATCAAACTCGAAGTTTGACATAAACAATTTAAGCACATGAATCGTAGATGGGCTCCATGTGTTGAGCACAGGGTGGGGTTTTAGGGTGACAAAAATCTTCTTCTCCTAGAGCATAGAAACTCAAAATTTCTGAAGGAAAAAAAAGCTCTCGATCAATAAGAAAAAAATTGTGTTAATACTTTAATGAAAATTTAATCCGTATTAGCCTCCATCTTTTTGTTCTTAGAGATTTTTTTTTTCCCATAGAATTTTGCAAATTGAAGATGAGGATTATATTTGAAACCTAACGTAAAATGACAATTAATAGAAGTAAATTTTCAATTTTACCCTCTTCGGACCCCCCGCATGAGCACATATGGTGTTTTTCCGATTCCTTTTGATAAGAAATAAAATGAAGAGACAACAAAGTGAACAAAATGAAAGTTTGAAATATTATAGTTAGAATTTTTAAAATTCAAAAAGGTAAAACGAGAATAACCTCAATATACCGAGGCACTAGTGGGAATAGTAAAAAAAAAAGGGAAAAATATTATTAACTAAATGAAAAACACCCTTTCTAAGAAAGAGGGTTAAATATTATTTTATTTAAGGGAGACATAATTGTAGTTGTGTCCATGGATTGGATAAATCAAGTCAACATTGGGCTCCTACAGGCTTAGTAGGAATCTCAATAATTCATTTTACAACACTTGCATGACGATTAATTCTTTCTTTCTCTGCTGATGAAAGAAGATTGCGTTGAGGTCAAGACTCATTACAGGTGAGTTTCAGGTCAAGAGGTCACAAGGCTAAACCAAAAAACCATTACAAAAAAGGAAGGAAAAATAAAATTAAAAAAAAATTCAGATTGGGAAGAAAGTTTCAAATATTCCTGAGATTGGAGAGAGTCAAAAGCCAGAAGCTCTTGAACATGCCGTGTCCACATCTAGGCTTATTTTTTGCCTTGTCTAAACTTTCTCTTATATTTATTGCCTTCTGGGTTTATCTTTTCTCTCTCCATAATGCCCTTGAATTTGCAAAAAAGAAGAAAAAAAAAAAAAGACTCAATTTTTGAAAGCTTAATCAAGTTAGAAATATCCACAAAGAATGAAATTCCCTTTTCCTTTTACCCTTTGCTTCTCCTCTTCACAGTCACAGCCACAGCCAAATGCCATTGAGAATAGTATCCCTGGTAAATATAAGTTTGCCTCGATATGTAGAACTTGTTATATTGTTTAATCTTTTCTTTTTGGAATTTCGATTGATTTTTGGACATGCCCAGATGAAGAAAACCAAGATAACTTCAGAGTGTTCGGTTATAACGAGCTCAAATCAGCCACCAATGGCTTCCATTCGTCGAACAAAGTCGGAGAAGGCGGCTTTGGAATTGTCTATCAGGTTGGCAATTTTAAACTTTATAGCGTATCCAAACTTGAATTTTTGTTTTAGACTATGTTATTTTGATTATGGTTTTGGTTCTTTTCCTGATGGTGAACTTGTGATGGTTGACCTTTATAAAGGGGCGGCTCAAGGATGGCACTAGTGTGGGGGTGAAGGTGCTTTCCATAGAACTTGAATCCATGAGAGGAGAGCGAGAGTTTATCGCCGAATTAGCCGCGCTTTCGGATGTTCGGCATGAAAATCTTGTCAGGCTTAGAGGGTGTTGTGTTGATGGAGCTACCAGATACTTGGTCTATGATTACATGGAAAACAATAGCCTTTCTCACATCTTACAGGGTAATAATACTAATTAATTAAGACTAACTTGATATGTAAGGTTCTCTCATTAAGGGTTTTTCTTTTTTGAGTAAATTAGTGACCGGGAATTTTGTGTTTGAAGGTGGAGAACAAAACAGGATTAAGTTTAGTTGGGAAGCTAGAAGGGAGATTTCATTGGGGATAGCTAGAGGACTTGCTTATCTTCATGAGGAAGTTCAGCCCCATATAGTGCACAGAGACATCAAGGCAAGCAATATACTTCTTGACAGCGATTTCACACCAAAAGTTGGGGATTTCGGGTTGTCGAAGATGTTGAGAGATAATCGTTCGCACATAAGTACTCGTGTTGCAGGGACCATGTAAGTCGAAATCACTAGTCCAGTTGTTAATTTTTGTATGATCAAAAATACCAAAAAAAAAAATTTGCTGTTGCTAATGGGGTTGTCCACAATCAAAATGGGGTTACAAAATAGAGGCTTTCTTGCTCCGGAGTATGCAATTACTGGGCGTTTGACGAGAAAATCAGACGTTTACAGCTTCGGAGTTTTGCTATTGGAGATTGTAAGTGGCAGAGAAGTCGTGTTCTTTGACATGGAACATGGAGAGCATTACTTGGTTCAGAAGGTAACACTAACAAAGTTCAAAACTGATTTTGGAGCAATGCCAAACTTAAATCTAGCTAACAAACCAAAAATGATGGAAATGAAAGATGTTTGTTTTGTGTTTGTGGATGGAATTAAGCAGGCGTGGGAGGCGTATAAATCCGATAAACTCATTGAATTAGTGGATTCTGTGTTGAAAATGAACTATCCTGAGGATGAAGCTGTGAGGTTCATCAAAGTTGGACTTCTTTGCGTGCAAGAAACCGCAAGGCTGCGGCCGGGGATGTCCACAGCTCTTAAGATGTTGGCTAATGAGATTGACATTGGAGGTGTTGAGATTTCCGAACCAGGGCTTGTCACTGATTTCATGTCTATCAAAATGGACCAACACAACTCATCTCACAGTGTTTTGTCGAGGGGTTCCACAACTATTGGCTTCCAAAGTCCCTGCACCTCTTATTTCTGACCCCATTACTTTTTTTTCCCTTTTGTATTTTTTTTCTTTTTGTACAATGAGTGTGTCGATTCTCTTGGTCCCACCTCCTGCCTAATCTCGACCTGAATTTGTTAAAAATACCGAGTTATTAACGTCAAAAACTCAAGCCATTTTTTTAAAAAAATGGAGTTATAATATAGTGAGGACAGAGAGAGTTTTTCTTGTACAAGAGGTGTTGCTTACTTTTCTCTTGCCAGTTTTGTGTAAAAATTCCACACATGTACTGTGCACACATTGGGTGTCACAGCTTTTTTGCTTTTTCTTTTCTTCTTTTAGAAGGGGGATACAGATTCTTGGATGTAATTTGGACAAATATAATAAACATTTCAAAAGTTTTTCTTCAGCATATTTGCTAATGCTATTTAATTAGATTTCTACAAGAAAGACTATTCGTCACGCTTAGTCTGGATACAATTGACTCTGTACTATCCGAAGACATCTTTGAATTTCCCCTAACTTGATTTGCCGTCCCTACTTGTCACCATGCGGAGGCATAAGGTCGAAAGCAATGATAGAATGAGCATCACAGAAGAGGAAGCATGAGTAGAATCTCCAAACCCTCCTGCATTTGATAAACAAATCATACTAGCTTGTCTAAAGTAAGTAAAGCCTTAATTAAAAATGTAAGACTGCCTCACCATTAAAAATGTAAGCACCAATTCTCTGATTCAATCTAACAAAATTGCTAGATCATTTGGTGATCATCCGCATTATGCACTTTATGAATGCACAACATGCATGGCTCCTTGCACGCCATCTAGCGATGCCATCAATTTGCTGATGGGCTTAGCAGATGATGGCATACAAGGAGCCAGGCATGCTCATGATGCGAGATCGCACACAATCTTACATGTCAATATGATCAAAATAACAAAATTTGCGTCAAAGTTGATATTCTCTTACAGCATTTCTCCCCCACCAAACACAAATCGGTGAAGCCAATACTTGGAAGTATAGCCACCATGAGAATGCACCACAGCTTTAAATAGAAGAAAGTGAGTCTTTCTGAGTATAAATCTATTGCAGATGTGGGGTGGTTTTATTTATAGAAGGGGAGGTCTTTGATCAAGCCAAAATCAGTTCTAATCAAGTTGGCTTCCAAAAGGGTACTGTAAATCAGCCCCATACCTACGTTTTTTCCTTTGTTTTCTTCTTTCCCTTCTTATCCCACTGTTTTCTCACAAAACCAATAATGGGCTCGCTTTAGAGTTGGCAGTTTGGCATTAACCAAACGATGTCAGAACAAATCAAGTACTTCACCTGGACGGCCACTGCCTTTTGCTCAACTTGTAGTCTCAAAATAACGGGTATAATTATATTTAATTTGATTTTTGGTATGCTAATTCAAATTTTGTAAAATTTTGTTACATAAAAAATTTACCTCTTTTCATTTATTTTTACCTATTTTTAATTTTTCTACACCTATTTTTTAAAATCACCAAAATACTCTTGAAACTTTTATTTAATTATAAAAATACTATTTCGTATTATGTGCACCAAAGTCTCCGATGGAGATTAATTCACATTTCCCCTCTTCTTTTATTCTCAAACAAAAATCAGACAAGATCTCTTAATCAAAGGGATATGATTTCTCTCTTCTCTTTTTATTCTTTCTTTTTCTCTCTTTCTTCTAAAGTTCCTTTCTTCTTCCTTATTTTCGTTCTTTCTTTTCTTCTTCTTTCCTCCACAGCAGGCCAAAATACAGAAAACCAAAGAAAACCAAACATCACATTCAAGCCATTTTCTCATCAAAATTTACAAAACAACCTCCTAGTAACTCAAAAAGCTTGAAATCAAAGGGATTTTAGTGATCAAAACAACGTATTTGGCTTGGATTTGAGGTAAGCTTTTCAAAATTTAAAAATCAGATTTTGATTATGCTTTTAGTATAGAAATCTTAGGAATGAGTTTATATTATATAGAGATGTTATATATTATTTATACATTGTTTTTATGCTTAAAAAGCTGTTAGAAAATCAAGATTATGAAGAAAAGCTTAAAATTCGAATTTTAGGTTCTCTGTGGAGAATTTCTAGGTGACACAAAAACTATATGTCATTTTCATAGAAATTACGTGTCCATTTTTACCGAAACTACACTCAAACCTACAACCTCCTAATATCTTAAGGTGCCTTCCACCATTTCCACTGATCCTTTTCCTTCTATTGTTGCATGATATAATATATGTCGGATCAACCTAGCCCTAATACAAAATTTTTATTCCAAAATATTTTAATCTCATATTATTTTATTTTAAATTTTTTTGGAACATTTTTAGATTAGAATATGAGTCAATTTTTATTGTTATTAAAATTACATTATGTGTTTAAACTTATATGCCTATTTTGAGTGTATTAATCACAAGATACACTAATAAAATAAATTGACCTAATTATGAAGTATATATTCAAGTTAAATTCATGAACCTTGTGCATCTTAAGGATAAGGAAGTGATTAGAGCTTACGTGGTGAGTCAGTGTTGTGATTTAAAAGTTATCAATAGATTATTTGTCAAAGAGATAGAAAGTCTATTACTCAACTTTTGTGAGGTTTTATTTAATTAAAATTGGTTATTGTTTTGTAAGATAAATTATATGTTATTTTAATAATATTATTATGTGAATATCATTTAACACATAAAACTGTGGACTCCTCCACTAGTGTATAGCTAGGTCAAATTGTTTTGACATATTTTAATATAATTTGAGAAGCATGATTAGATAATACAAACTTCATACATATCGGTAAGGATATGAGAGGATGGTTAGATGTGAAAAAGGCGACGGTTACACCTTTGAACACGTATACCCTAAAAGGTAAATAGGGGGAGGTGTCAACACTCTTTTGGGTCGAAAGTCTCAAAATATACTATAGAGAAAACATCTTGGTGAGGATACTAGACTTGGTGTTCACCTAATAACTCTAGAATCATTAAATTTGAGTTGTCAAGCATGCCCTACGGGGTTATGATGAGTAGAGAGACATGATTCTTAATTTTGTTGTAGATACTAAAGAACATTATTGAATTATAAATTATATTATATGTTATAGAAACATGGTAAGATTTATCATAGGGTAGCCATCAGATATAAACATAATGAGATTGTTATAAAATAAATAATATTATTGGATAATGAACTAACCATGCATGAGTTAATATTGTAATGATAAAATCTAAAAATGAGTAATAATTTTTCTACTGGGCATGTCGATGCTTATTTCTTATTATTTTTACCTCTCAGGTGGAGTTCAATATAATCTATCCGATGAGTAATAGACGACAACACTACATGTGATGCATTGGAGTTTCTTTAGCTTTATGTATCTTTCGTTTGATCATGTAAGATTCTTAAACTGTAAATTGACTGTGTTAAATTTTCTAATGACTGGGAACTATATAATGATGATGATGATTATACTTTTAATATCTTGTACTACAATAAACTGTAGATTGAAATTTTAAATATATTCTTATTCTATTTTATTTTAAAGACTCATAGGCACTACTCTAATGATTTGAAATGATATTATAAAATTTATTTATATTTACTAAATGCTACTAACTCCCACTTAGGAGTTACACAAATAATAGAGTAAAGAACAAGCTGAAGTGAAAGAAGAGGTACAAATGAAGTTGGCATATTTTTTCCTTTGTGAAACTGACTTATTTGGACGGGCTTGGATGATCTGGATTCCCTTCTCTTTACACTTCCAAAATCGTACCACAACTTGGGTTTCTAAAGTCGTCTTTCTTCCACGCTGTCATTTCCTGATTGGAAAAAAAGGAAACCGCGTGCAAATACATGAACATGCCTTTACAAAGTTCAAATTTCCCATTTGTTAAAGACTTTTCAAATGGAATAAGAAAAGACCAACTAGACACTTCTAGGAAATATCATATCTTGCTCATTAACTATGTATAATCACCATTATCAGCCCTTAAAATGAAGGAAATAAAAAGACTTTTATTAATAGGATATGTAGATGTGCCATTAAAGAATGAAAGGCAACACACAAAAGAAAAAGATAATGCCTCTTGATTGATCTCTTTGAACTCAAGAGCAAATAGCTTTAGAGTGCCAACAAGGAAGGCGAAAATTTATTAAAAGATGACCTTCCAAGAAGAAAATCAAATTTGGAATGCCAACAATTTGTAGACAATAAAGAAAGAAGGAAATAAAAAAAAACAAAAAAAGTAATGCGTAAACATAACCTCATTTACAAGAATCTCATATCCAATTTACAGTTGAAGAGGAGAAGTAGTGACTGAAAGCTTGGCTTCATAGACATATCTCTTTTTTCCAATGTGCAAATAGTTTGTGATTGAACCAACTTACTTTAAAACTATAAGATCAAACCATCCTTGACAACTTGCTCTAAAGAAGATGCAAGGTCTAAAATGCCAGGACGCTCGTTAGGATTCTCCCTCCTGGCCAATTCCGCAAGATCGGCAAGCTTAAGCGGAGGCTCGACATTCTTCGGAAGAGCCATGTACCGGTCGATTATCGCAGCTGCCTTTCCTCGCTTGATGAAAGGCACTGCCCACCCAATGATACTCGGAGGACCATAATCTCTGTCGTAAGCTTTCCTTCCACTTAGAATCTCTAGTAGAACAATTCCAAAGCGGTAAACATCACTTCCCAAATCTCCTCCACCAGTTAAATCCTTGTGATCACTTGGAGTGATGAGCCCAAAATTGGCAATCCGTGCACCCCTTTCGGAGTATAAAACTATGTTCGAGGTCTTGACATTGCGGTGAACGATTGGGGGCATCAATTCCTTGTGAAGATACTCCAGCCCTTTTGCGGCCCGCATTGAGATCTTCAATCTAAGGCTCCATTTAAGCGGTGAAAGCCCGCCATGGAGGTGATCGTAAAGTGTCCCATGAGGCATGTACTCATACACAAGAAGTCTCTCCCCAATTTCGGAACAATAGCCCAACAAGTTCACGATGTTGCAATGCCTAATCTTGCAAAGAATTTCCAACTCCATCTCAAATTCCCTACTATTGGAATGAATAATCGTCGCCGCATTCGCCCTCTTCCCAGCAACTTGCTGCCCGTCCACAAGCAAGGCCTTGTAAACAAAGCCATAGCTCCCCCTCCCTAGCTCATTGAACTCCTTGAACCCATTGGCCGCATCCTTCAACTCAGAGAGCCTAAACACGTGAGCAACACCAGGACAAGGCGCCACCGCCACTGCAGTGGATTGAGGAGAATGGCTGAAATGCAAATCCTAATTATTAGCCTGATCCCCTGCCTCTAGATCTGGTTTCCCAATACAAGACTTGAACTGGTTCTTTCCCTTCCCTTCCTTATCATAACCACCGAGAAACCGAGGAAGAAGGCACCACCCGCCGAGCAGGACAAACAAAAGCGCAGCTGCAGAAGATCCAATTATGACCGCCACTCGGCGGAGGTGGTGCCAGAGCCGCCTCATCTCAGAATGCCGCAAACGTCTTTACACCGCAGGCATTCCAACAAGAGCTGCTCTGGCAGAGAGAGCAAGGGGTGCAGACTCTGTCACCATTTTCAGTACAACGACTAGAAAGGAAAAAACCTTCCGAGCAATTAGTCCCACAAGGGAAACAGATCCTCAAATCTTTCCCAACACACAAATTGGTCAAATCAGGCTCATTCAAAACACTTGCATTGAAACTAAACTCTCCAAAACCGCAAGTCCTTGAAGAGCAAAGCCCGGGACTATAAAGCTCCAATGGACGATCATAATTTTAAATCGAGAAAGGAGAAGCATGAACAGAATTAGACCAACAATCTAGTACCAAATCATCTTCTCCAATCCCACATGTCACGAACTCCGAACAAGCAATGGCCTTAAACCCAGAACCCTTCGGAATGTACACTGAATTGAAGCTTCCCGAACATTCAATCCCATGATTGTATTATCGGATCCTGCAGAAATGTTGAGACCCGGAAGACAAATACACAAACTTAGCTACGTTCGGAGGAGGAATTTCCCAATTTTTCGCCTCTCCCCAACAAGAAACTTCTCCGGAGAGTTCGGAGATTCCGCAGGGGGAATTCTTCCCGGCTGCAAAAACTATGTAGTTCTGCGTCGAATCTGTTTCGGAGATTCCTAAACTGTTCGAGTTCAGTCCAAAGCAGATTAGCCCGCCGTCTCGGATGCTGCCGCAAGTGAATCCTTCTCCGGAGACGATGCCCTTGAAGTTGATGTTGGTAATGGACTGATCAAGATCAGTAGTTAGTTTGGAAGTCAAATTGTTGTTCGGACGTTTGACTATGTCCCAGCAATCGATGGTGCCGGAGTCGTGATCTGAATAGTAGGGCCCTCTTACGGCGCAGACATGGCTCTGGCCGGCGGCGATGTGGGAGTAAGATATAGTGGAGAAAATTGAGGGGACGAGGAGATCTGTCGTCGTTGAGTACGTGGTCCGGCAATATGCCTGGTGTTGGCTAAGATGCCACAAATAAAGCCTTCGCCACCGGAGAGAGCCGCCATTGGAGGAATGGATGAAGAGGGCAATGATGATGATACCGCTGATAATGATACCGCTGATGATGATGATAATGGTGTTGATGATGATGAGTTTTTGCTGCCCCATCAAATGACTTGCTGTTTTACGCTAGCGTCTATGGCGCAGAAGAAGGTGTCGTCTTCGCCGAAGGAGGCGGAGATGGGGCCGTTGATCCGAACGCAGATGCGGTTCTGGAGCAAAGAAGCAAAAGAAGAAGTAGAGGAAGATCGTGGGTTTGCATGGGATCTAATTATTAGGCTTTTGGCGGTACAAATTTAGTCAAGATCAGTTGTAATGGCGTTCAAGTGAATTCAAGTCCTGTGTTTTTTTGGTGCTTCTTTTCTACGAGGAAATGGCATGATGAAGAAGATGACAACGATGAAACAACATGGGTTTTCGCAGCCATTTTTATTTTATTTTTTTTTGTTTTTGTTTTTTTACTGTTTTTGGTTGGACAGTTAGTAGCCAAGAAACTTTCCCACTACTCAGTTTTCACCACAAACTTAGTTATAAACAGTAAAAAACTCTCACATGTTACAGTAGTAATAAAAAAATTGCTATAGTGTAAAACTCTCACATGCTACAGTAAAAGTGGTTCCCACCACCTTTTCAAACACCCACTAAAGATAGTTACCCTTTTTAACTATATTCCTTTCTTGAACCACCAAATGTAATGGCCTGGCAGTAAAAAATTATCGGCTAAATCAATGGTAAAAGATCGAGAATAGAGTACTCATTTTTTTGAAGATTTTAAATGTAAAGGTTTATTATTTTATCAGCTAAGTACTTGATTTAGTGTGTTTAGGATTAGTATTCTGACTTTTAACACATTAAGTACTAATGAGTTGTTTTAGCTGCTAGTATATTTAGTGAGATTGAGGTGAAAGGTTCTTTATCAAAGAGCCAATTTGTAACACCCGCTAACGGATGAGTAATGACGTTATAAAATTTTATTAATGATTTATAATATAATGTTACTAACTATTTTATGTTAAGTGTTATGACAGGCGACAGTCACGTGGAATTGATGTGCTTAAAATGTTTATGTCATTTACGCTGTATGTTTAATAATAATTTTGCAATGAATTTATGTTTTGTTAAACTTTAGAGGGTAAGGCAGTTCGGCAGGCCAAATTGTCCTCACGGAACGACAGACTGATAAAATTTCATCGACAGGCCGGATCTCACAACTTCGGCAAGCCGAAGTAAGCCATCGACAGGCCGAAGAAGGCTGACAAGTAGTCAGCAGACACTATCTAAAATTTGTGACAAGGGTGATTATTTATGATTGGATATGATGGAATGATTAATTCTGATTGATTAACATATTCTTGGCCTTTTCTTTATTTTAGGAAATATAATGATTGACTTTTGTGATAATAGAGTAAATTGATATGGTTTCCTACTTTTCACAATTTAAAACGGGTAAGTAGAACAATTATTTTGACCTTCCCTTAACATCCTCCATCTTATATGTGATCTTTTTTACAAAAAGAGAGAGAATTCTGCCAAAAAAAGAAAGAAAGGGGGGGTCGCTCTTCCACATCCGAACATTTTTCACGCAAATATTTTCTCTCCTTTTTAGACTTTTACGCTCTCTTCTTCTTCTTCTTTTCTCCACCCTCTCTCCCTCAATTCTTCTGCAAATATTTGAAAGAAATATTGAGTTTTCTTTGGGCGAATTCGAAGGAAGTTTGAGAAGAAATTGTTTTAAGGTAAGAGATTCTTCTCTGCAATTCTGAAATTTTGAACACCTTGTAATCCGACTGCTATATCTTTCTCTACAAATTTTGTTTTGCTCTGAATTTTTAATATGTTATTCATGTATGTGTTATGTGCTAACCCTCAAAATTTCACCTCAATTGGATTTTTTTACGCTAAGATATGAATTTTCTTCTCTCTGTCACTCACTGCTAATTAATGCTGATCGGTAACGTTATATTGTCTCTATATTCCGACCCCTATAACTTGGCTTACGAATCTCCATTTGCTCTGAAATTTTATTATGATTTTCTTGAATATGCTATGTGATGGTGCTCCAAATTTCGTGCCATTTGGTGTTATGTAAGCTGAGATATTGAATGTTCATGCTCTGCACCTAATAATGAATTATTGCTAATTGGTTATGTTATACAATAACATGGTTTTTGTTCAAGGGGCAAATATGCTTTGATTTTTACAAAATTTGGAAAAATGATCATGGTTATATTAGGTTGTGAACTGGAAAATTTCGTGGTAATATCATGTGTATGTTGTGAGTTATTAAACTTTCTCCTAACTAGGTTTTTTGGCTACAAACTTGCAAACTTTGGACTTTTAGTTTCTCTAACTTTTTAATTGTGTCTACATGATTTTGTTTGGTCATGGGAATTTTTGTAGTAGGGTGTTATTATGCATATAGGTTGTCACAAAAAATTTTGAGGTCAAAATTATTTTCGTAATATTTTTCTTAAATGCTAGTTTGAAAGGTATTTGCTGCCCATGTCTATAAAATCAGTTTTACTACCGAATTCAATTGTGTATTTTGACTTACTCTGATTTTTGTTGAAGCCAATTTTTGGATATGTTTTAGCTCTATCTGTCTATTATATGTGTTAATTTTTGTAGATTTTCCTATGGCATCAAAATATGATAAACGGACCTGATTTTAGAGTCGTTCACTGCCTAACTATTGCTGGCAGATTTTGTGTCATGAATTTTGTGACTTATTTTAAATATTAAATGGAATTTTTATGGCCAACGAAAAATCATGGTATTAAGTTTATATGTTAACTTTGTTTTTGCCAAATTTGGTGCCCAAATTATGTGTGTATGTTGAGTTATTGAGTTTTGAATTTATAGAGGTCAGGACTATATTTGTGTTGTTAGCTTTGTTTTAATGTCCTAAGGTTAATGAAACATGTTATAAATTTATGTTTCAAGAGATGAATGTATGTGTGAAGTTATATGGTAATGGATGTTATGTTGTGGTGATTAATTCGTTAAAAATATATGTTAATTGTCATTTTTAATGAATGTATGACATGAACACAATATGAAGTGAGTACATCGAGATTGCGGCGTCATCACTTACAAATTAATGTTAAGTAAGCTTAATAAGGTAAGTACATTCTCACCTGCAACATAATGAGTTTATGAAAAATTTAAAATCTATGTTCATGATGGTTTTATGATGATTATAAATGAAGTATTATTATGGAAGTTTTTAAAGTATGAAAGTTTATGTATGTTTTAATGATAATGTTTTTCAAAGCATGAAAGTATAAATATGTATATATGTATCACCTAAATAAGTGTTCACCTAATGATATGTTAAGTTATGATATGATATGATATGATGTCATGTTTGGTTTGGGATTAGCTACCCCTCTCCTCTCACGACGGCGCACCTATGATGATGATGTTTATGGTGCAACACTTGGGCCCTTAAGATAAAATGAATAAAGTTTTAATATGGACAATGTAATGAAAGATATATTTCTTATGAAAATATGTCTAGTGCACTATTATGATGATGATGTTCATAAAATGTTTTAAGTTGTGAGATTTAAATGTACTTACTAAGCATTAGCTTATTCAATTTTACATTATGTTGTAGATAAATGTAAGAGAGTTATGGAATAAGTGAAGGACACTGACGGGCGTGTGAGCTAAGGACGATGAATTGCAAATGGAAGACGTCAAGAAAAGAAGTTTTAAAATTTATGAACTACGTTTTATAAATTTGAGTATGTTTATTTGATGGACTTTTAAAATTTGAACCATGACACTTTAATTTTATTATTTTATCAATTTTCTTCCGCGTTTGAAACTTTAAGACTTGTTTTAAAACAAAATTTTTATAACAGTTCGGCCTGCCGACTCTTATTGGTTGGACTGTCGATGTATGGATCGGCCTGCCGATTACCTTGAACCAGTCTGCCGATCTTATCAAATTTTGAAACCTTGTTTTACAGAGCCTCGGGCGGCCTGCCGAAGGTCTACCTTTGGCCTACCGGACCACTTCGGCCTGCCGAACTATGAGTGTAGTTTTTCAAAGATGTTTTAAAAAAACTTAATTTAATTTACAATAGTATTGACAAACTATTTAAAAGCTTTTTATTACCAAGTAATTTTATTATAATAGATTAAGTTATTAAATATTGATATGCATATATATATAATAATAATAATAATAATAATATGTTTATGCATGGATCTTGGGTATGTTTTGCCAAATTACCTTTTTATCAAATAGTTTATTTTATAATTATAAGTAATAAGAAACAAATGTAACGACATCTATGACGTCTGTGAGGGAGCATTACATAATCATTAGGTCTTTAACAAATATTTCTGTCAACCTATAGGACAATCCTTACTTCAAAAGGGCCTAACTTTTGGGGACCTTTTTTTATACTTGGAAAAAAGTTACTTTCTTGCTGAAAAGTGAATCTTAACCTAAAAATCAGTTAAATGTGCTTTCATTGACTGAGGTTGAAAGTAAATAATCAAGTTAAGTTCGGTTTGGCCTTTTTAATCATTTAGCTTTTTTCCAACGTTGGTGTCGTTTAAAATATCTGGCCCTACCACCTATGTTGGTGGAACTAGCTTTTCATGAACTGTCCTCCAAGTTACCTCACGAATGGTTTTGTCTAAAAACAAGTTGAGACATTGTTTTGTTTATGAAGTCATGATCGTTGATTCGAATCACTTATTTGCTTCTGCCACAAGGCACTAAATCTAAATAAGTCATCATGTGTTGGTGGCGGCATGAGGGTAAAACAGATTCTATCTGAGAGTTTTTCTTATACCAAGTCACGAATTCTGAGCGTTGCCAGCACAGAGTCTGTCTAACCGTTTGCTGGTATTGACTCGGGCTTATCAAGCTTGTGACCCATGATCTCAACAGATACCAAAACAGGGGGTCTTCTATAAGTTCCACTGGACCATGTGTGTCTAACCGCATGATGATATTGACTACGCTTCCACGCAGACTTTTCAAACCTATGACCAGCGGTCTCTATAGATATCATAAAAGAGGACTTCCTATAACCTTCACATCATCACTGATTCTTTTTATCTCAATAAAAAAAATTAAATAAACCCATTACAACAAACAGATTTATGGAGAAGTTACTTGAAAATCTTTCATTGGATTAAGCACAGATGAGTGGAACGTGGTTCCTTTATTGTGTTTTGTTTTATGCATGAGACGAAATGCATTAAATAGCATGCTCTGACTAAGCAAGTGGGGCCGTTTGAACCGAGAGAATGTTAAAAATAGGGAAAAAAAAAAAAAAAAAAAAGGAGCAATCCACTTGGGAAGAGACAAATTAGCTTAATCAGCAGCTTTCTTTTCTTTTCTTTTCTTTTTTAAGGTGGCAACTTCATTTAAAGTTACGGATTAAGGGGGAAGAAACTGGTCCACTGCGAATATTCAGCTAAAAACCAAAGAAAAAACTAATTTGTATAGCAAAAACCACCCAAGATTTTGTACTTTTCCTTGCAAATCCGGAGACAAAAAGACTGAAAGATGGGAGCCTTAATCTTTTTTTTCTCTAGAGAGACGGGTTAAAGTGTTTGACTTGCCAATCCTAAACTTTTCAAAAAGTTATAAGACGAAAGAAAAGCACTGTCGGCAAGGTTCTGGTTTTCGCTATTAAATCTGTATAAAAACTTTGCATTTTTTTATTTTAATATAATTTTAATTAAATTTAATAAAAAAATGCATTATCGATGTGAGCTCTTATTGTACAGAAAAAACCCTTTAAATTTTCAAAAACTAATGACACATTATCGTCGTACTTTTTAAATTTGATGTAATTCTAATGTATTTCGTAGCTAAAATATGTATTTTTCTTTAGGCAGTCTTAAATCTTACATCGTACAATGTAAAATAAAAATATATTATAATATAAAGCTTCACAAATTACAAAATTTATAAAACTTTTATATATTACAAAATTTGAATTCGTTTTTTGAGGTTAGATCATTTTGCAAAACACCCCATATATTTTATCACACAATGCTAGTAATTTAAGAAACTGCGTCAGCATCTCAAGAAAGAACCTTGTCTTTGAACAAAAAAGGGATCATAATTACTGCATAATTGGACAATGAGGGTTCTATTAATAAGAGCTAAAGTTGTGGAACGTCCTACAAATTCTCAGCCCACCATGGAAATCACGTGGCTGCTTGCTCAGAATGAGGCTTTTATTAGGAGAATTCTAAGCTTTAAAAAAACACCCTATAAACATTGCATGTATTTCTTAATAGTTAAACTTTTAATTTTTATTAATGGGAAACTTTTATGTTAAAAATTGTGTATTTTTCCCTGAAGAAACTTTCATTTAAAATCTAATTTGTAAGTGACAGTACCATAAATTTTTAATATAGATGTCCACCAATCAAACCGTTCAAAAATAAATCAATTAATTAAAACAAAAATTTCTATGCCTAGTGAAAAAAGCAGTTTTTACTAAAAAAAAAACCTTTTTTTATAATATAATTTTGATATGATTGGTTTAACATAGGGGTATCCTTTTTACTCTACCAAAAAAAATTTTGCTTAAACTTACTCCATCAAGATTATTTACAATTTGTGATTGCAAGGCATAACAAATTTATAGTTGTCCATAATAATGTTTAAGATGTTTAGTTTAAATGTATTGGATTCCCAAATTGAAGAAAATTTTATTTTACATCTTGTATGCCTAGTGTAACAGAAAAATACTTTGATGTAGTTTCATGACACGTGTAATAGCCATTCTCATGCTAATTACATTAATACATTACCAACTTGTATGCTCATCGTTGTTGGCAAAAAAAAAAAAAAACACTTAGTTGTATTGTTTCAAAATGTCACAACCCGTCTTATTACAGGCCATGCTTTAACACTTTTTTTACCTACATATTTTATGAAAATCTTGGAAATATTTTTTTTTATTTTGTTTGAAATAACAATAATAAATCACACATACATACTCAAACTTCTTTTTGTAATTACGTATACATAAACCAACTTTCTTTTTATTACATCACATACTTAACATATACAAAAGAGGTTTTATCTTGCTAAACCATACTATATCATTATGTACAACAAGTTTCAAGATTACTTATTATACATAGCAAACAAAAACATAACTGTGGCGGCATCCATACCTTGATCTGCACATCGCTTATATTTCACCGCCAGCTCATCAGTACGATTATTCTGACCTCTTAGTGAAAATTCCTACAACATGAAGTAACTAGGTGAGCTTATGCTCAGTTTGTCCAAACATAGCCCACATGTATGATATACTAATATGCATGATCTATTTATACTTTCTTATGAACATTCTTTATCCTTGCCATATCTTATCTTTAACGAGAGTCCAAGTGTTCGTACCATATGTGCACATAGGTCTTCATAACACCAAGACCATAACATAAATTTAACTTTAAACTCCCCTTTGCTTTGAGAGCTGGTACAACACTTTTCTTTTCTTCTAGTGATTCATTTACCAGTCTAATTATTTTGGTTAACATACCATACATGTCAAAATACTTACATTCTAAGTGCAAAATATATACACTATTTCAATTGCGTAATATACACAGGTATATTTACATGAGTATACTATACCCTTAATCCTACTACTCCCTTCACTATTCGTCTAGTGACCTGTTTGGCCAATTATATCGTTATTAGCTAAATTATCAGTATTTAGCTATACATCGGTAGAGTATACTTATCAATTACTAATTCAGATTACTATTCCGATTACTTAAGTTCAACCATCTTATTGATCCCTTCTATCTTATTGTTTCTAACATAAAGAGGAAAAATTATTATTAGAGTCATTTTTCTCTATTTTGAACACTTCGGGTCCGTTCTGGTCATTTTATAGAAAATAACGTTTTTGCCCTTGATGGGCCACTTTGAATTCCTAGGCTCGATTTGGCTGATTCAACACGAAACATTGCTTATTCACGCAGAAACAAATATTCAGAGTATTGACTCACTTATTTGCAATAAAAGCCTAAGTTTAACAAAACTTTGTAATTTTAAGTAGATTTGAATATTTTGACGATTTTGCCCTCAGGACTAAAAATAATCTTTTTTAAACCTTTAGCCTCTAATTTTCAAGAGGATCAAATTTTCTTAAAGTACCTTACCCAAACTCCTTTTGTAAAAAGATTTTTTGCCCCAAATTTTTTTTTTCTAATTTTAACAAATTTCATAAAACTCATAACTTACAAACAAAGCCGATTTTCGACAAACCGTCCGCGTTCTCAGATAGTTTCGTCGAGATCTATAACTTTTGTGTTTTAAATTTTCTAAAATTCTCACTGTACAGGAGAGTTTTTAGTCTTTTTTCAATTCTGTCGAGAATAAGAATTTTTTTACAATTTAGTCCCTGGGATAATTTTCTAAAAATCTGCTTCAAAGCAGCTTTCCAACCATTGTTTATACATATTCAAGACCTTCTTAAACAATTTTCATGCCTAATCACAACTCTTTTAAAAACCAATTTCAAAGTTTACAAAATTATCCTATTTTTACACCAAATAACAATTTTCACATTTAAGCCCCAATTTCAACAACACAACCACATCATAAACCATATATTCAAGGAATCAACCCACAAACTTGCTTGAATGGTCACATGACTTTTGAAACAACCAAAACCAAAACAAAACCATTTAAACTTTAAAAGTGAGAGATTAAACTTACCAAAAGAAAAATTGGTGACCCTAGGCCTTCCAAGGGCTTCTTTGCTATTTTTTCTAGGCATGTTTCATATAAGAGAATCTTTGGTCAAAATCCCCTCCTCAAACTAAGAAAACCCCTAGGAAAACTTAGGGACAAGTTTAGATTTTTACTGTAAAAGTTGATAAATTCTCTTGCACTTTACTTCTTGAAATTTGATTGCTGCAATTTTGTGAAGATTTGAGCTTGAAAATTTTTTTGAAAGAGAGCTACTATGGCTGCTGAATGTGGTGGAAGGAGAGAATGAAAAATTTTGATACTTTAAGTCTTAATTAAAGACTTCTCTTTTTCCCTTTTTTCTTATGGTGAGTCACCCCTTGTTAATCAAGTGGGTGTTAGGTAGCTAAATGTGATTGGGCCATATTTTATGGTATAAACCCATTGGGTGCCCACTTGGTGAGCCCCTAAAATATTACACAGTATAATTTTTCACCACATAGTATTTTTTTTATACTGTTGGGGTAAAACCGATGAAAAACGTATTCTTGAACTGTATAAAATATCCTGCTTTGTCTTTAGTTCCCTTTTGGCAACCTAAACACAGTATGTCTTATGTCTGTGTTTTTACCCTAGCATTGTACTTACACTGCGTTGAACCCCTTTTTATACTATTTTAGGCTTTTGGAATGCTTTTCTATCTTATTTATGCCTTACTCATCCTTTAATTTATATCATAATACTATAATTAATTGTGATGTAAAATTCATTTTATATATATTATTTACAAATTTTTGAGCATTTAAGCTCACAAAATCTATATTCGACAATATCCAACATCACATCAAATCTATGGTAAAATTTTCCGTCAACAATGTTCATTATATATTATCGTAATTTTTTTTTTTTACAAAAATACAACTTATGATGGTAAATTCATTAATTAAATCTAATTAAATATCGGATTTTGTTAATGAATTTTCTCTAGTTATTACACAAAATCCTACATGTGATTGATGACCATTCAACGTTGAAAAACTCTTTTCATTCTCATAAGGTTATAACCCGGCTACTAATAAATTAATAGGCCCCGGTCTCATAGATAGCGTATTTTTTAGACCAAAACTTGCTGTTTTATTAGTGGCGAAGATGTAACTCCTTAGGTATATCCCTTGCATTTTTAGTATAAAAGCATATGGTGCTTAAGAGATGATCCACATGCTAATAGTAGTCCTATAATTTAAGGGATTAATCCAAATAACAAACCACAAACATTGCTTTGGACCTAGTTTTGTCAAAATCATGTAACCCTTTGAGGCAGAAAGAGGCACGGGCGCAGATGGGGCTTATGGTGGGATGAACCAGACGACGATGTTCTCTTTTTTTTTTTTTTTTGTGGGACCCACTTCTTATACAGGTGATGCTGACCCTCCATGTGGTCTGTCCTAAAAACCTTATCTGGGAAATTTGTTTTTTGCACTTGGCCACAAAGTTTAGAAATGCATTTATCATTTTTTTTTCAGGTTTTATTTGGGATGTTCTCAGTTCGATGTGTTTGAAACTCAAGACAGAAATCTAGATAAATTTTTATCTGCTTACTGCAACATGAGATTGAATTAGCTACAGCCCTATACTAGGTATCCAAGGAAAAGTTATTTTTGGAGTACTTGATCAGTGCCAGATTAAACCAGTTATTTATTTATTTCTATTTGTAGATTTCTATGATCCGGTTTGCAAAAACGAACTACTGATGTGTCTTTGTTTTTTTGCTATTGAATCCGTTTCAAAAACCGTATGATTTATATACTTTTTTATTAGATGTGATTTTTATCAGATCTAATAAACAGCAATGTGCACTACCTGAATGAGATAATGGGTAAATCAACAAGACAGAGGGTTTTACCTCAATTTCATGGTCGGTGAAGCATTGGTATGGATGGGTCTCTTTCACAGTTTCGGTACTCTTTGACAGTACTTTTTTTTTGGGAAGCAAACTTGAAGAAAAAAGGAGATGGGATCATAAGGATATATATATATATATATATATATATATATATATGTGCTGGCGTGGCACGTAGGAAAAGATCATGCTGGACGTTTGACTCATCAGAGAGGTTGTTTTGCACGTAAAAAAGATTATGATAAATTGGCTGGCATGGATGTAGTCAGAAGACATGAAATTAGACAACACTCACATTTTTGGAATTTTGGAAAAACACAAAACCACTCCAATCTTAGACCCCCTGATTTTTTTTTTTTTTTGTTGGATTTTGTTTAGTTTTCTGTTTTGTTCTTGCATTTTGGGTTCATCCACAAATTGTTTGGAAAACTTGGTTAGACAACTTATCATACCTTTTTTTTTTTTTTTTTTTTTTGCGGTTACTTTTTGAAGGTAAAACATGCCATCTTGTAAATATATAATTAAAAATATCACTAATTGAACCTATCGATATAATTTGTGGCAACCAAAGCTAAATTTGATGAGTAAAGAGCATCTTAGATCAACTTCTAAAAAGCATTTTTTTAGTTTACATAGCATGCTTACTAACAAATATATTATTAATAATAAAAAAACTATTTACCTTGAAAAGATACCATTTACTTCAAATGTTCTAAAGCAAGTTTCAAAAAAAAAAAAAATACTATTTGCCTTTTTCTTCTCTTCCCAAATTTCCCATGTATGGTCTTTATGACCAGAATGGTGAGATAGTAACTGAACAACCGGGTATTTTTGTAGGGTGTTTGGAACATTAATTACAACTGTAAATAGTATAAAACTCTCAAAAGCTACAATAAAAAGCAAAAAATTGTTACGGTATAAAACACCAATATTCTACAGTTCTTAAATTTAAAACTGATTCTCCAAACATAAGCATAGTCAAGCGTCCAAAAAAAATGCAAAGATATATAAACTTATGCAACCATATTGAATTTTGAAGGTTCATCCCATACTGAATATGGAAATTAGCAAATCATTTTATAGACACATCTCAAAGAAATGTGACAGCTTCTACCAAATTGGCACTTCAAGACAACTCTCGTCAGTTCATATGTTTCACATAGCAACAAGTATTCATCCACAGAATCTCTACAAGTGACATGTCACAATCACTTTTTGATTCAATTATTCAAACACAGGAATAGCTAAAATCTCTCTGATATGATTCTTCTCACAGAGTGCATGATGAGTTATTTGCTGGATAAAAGGTGCCCAATGACATAATAAATTAACAAATCACACGGGAAACCGCAGGACCGGGATGAGACCACACAAAAAGAATGTAATAATTCAAGTCCGCCGTAGCCGGGCTTAGTTTCTCACAGTTGTGACATGCTTCAAAAGCATTTCAACAACATCCTGAGATATTCTTGCTGCCTCCGTTTTCAGGTGATGGATCTTAGCCTCTGTTTCTTGTTCAAGACGCTTCACGTTCACTCCGGAATCTCCACTGCTCTGCTTGGCGACAATATGGCAACAGAAACAACGTTAAAAACCAACACATACTCAATGAATTTCTAGGGAGAAAAGTAGCAGTAGGGGAGGAAAACCACTTGAAATGCAAGGCATAAAAAGTGCATCACCAACAAGTAAGGTTGTAGAGACTGAAAAACGCTTGGCTAAGTACTAACTTACCGCTGCAACTTTCTTCTGGAACTCAAGTTCCACATGTGCACGATATTCAGTAATCTCCTTTTCAGCCTCTTCTTTGGCTTGTTTCAGCCTAGCCATTTTCGCTGAGAGCAAAACCAGGTACAATAGAATAAGCTTCATAAATCAATATGCAGAATGCAGTATAAAAAATATAGATAGCCCTTGAGATTTTTAGAACTTGGGAAGCATAGAACACCTTTCTTGAAGCAGCGGAATTGGAAAAGTCAACCCAAGTCCATGGCAAAGGGGAAACAACCCCCGAAATTAGAGAAAAAACCAACTATGATATAAAAAATCTCAATATTCGAGTCCCCCATTACAATAGCTAGTTAGGGCATTTCTAACACACACACACACACACACACACACACACAAATGATAACACAATATCCTCCAAGACATACAACAAGCTAAAAAAATAACGATAAACAAATATAAAAAAAGGTTAATTGATAAGCTTGAACAATATATAAGTATATATAGTTATATATATACTATAGCTTAAAATTCTCCTACATCATTTCTGTACAGCACAAACTTGAATTCGTTTAAGGTAATCGATCAATACAAGAACACAATTTAGACAGACCATTAGATTAAAATTCTAATAAATGGAAAACCTCCTTTACATGCATAAAGCACAGAATTAAGATTGATATGCAATCAACAAGCACAAAGTTTTCAAATTTGAGAAAAACCTTACCACTTCTGGCGGCATTCACAATATGTTGAGCTTCTTGTTCTGCAGCCAGCAGTTGTTGAATTCCACCTTGACTCCTGTTGGCAGCCATGATTTCTGTAGATACCGATAGTTTGACATAAGAATAACATAGCTAGAGAATGAAAACATCATAAAGAAAAATTTTGAGAAAAAAAGTAGAGAAAGCAAGCAACAACAACATTGTCATCTTGTTTAGCAGAATGAAAACCCAATCATGAAGTTCTAGTACTTTAAACATTTAGCAGCAACCAGAAAGGTAACACAAATCCTGCAGTGACAAAGATTCATCCTCTCAAAAGTTTATAATCCCACATTCCCACTAGACGCTTTGACCACAAAGCAAGAAAAATCTCAATCAACTTTCAAAGTAAAATAAACAACAATCTGAATTGCCAAATTTCTACAGTGAATAGTGATTTTTTTTTTCTTTTCTTTTCTTTTTTAGTTAAAGATTAAAAAATGTTAAATGTGTAGAGCCTAATTAGTATTTTGATGAGTTAGCACGCAAATTGACCTTATATTTCATACTCCGGTTGCCCTAATTTTAGTTACTGGAGACATTGGTTCTGGGGATTGGGGGAAAAAAGGAGAGTCTGAAAACATAAAGTGTATGAGTCTCTCGTAGCTCTCACATTTAGCGTGAACTACCATAAATTTCAATCTATTATCTTTCATTTTATTCCATTTTATTTAATTTCTCTTCTTAGTAAAGGGATTAAAAGATCAATTATGCATTAGAATTTCAGATTTCAGAGATACAATCCAATCTAAATCAAGCAAAGCAAATAAACCGATCTACTAAGAACAGATCAGAATTCAGAATCGAAGATAAATATTCAAATTTAAAACAAAAAAAAAAAAAAAAAAACAAAACTTTGACAATTGATTCAATTCTTACACGGATTTTGTTCAAAATCTACGAAAATGTTCCGATAATCGATCGAGAAACAGATTGAATTTGTTAAAAAAAAAGGTGATCAAAATCAAGAACAAAAGCAAAATACATTGAGATGGAGTAAATAACAGTAAAAAATTCAAAGATCTGAGTCAATAATTAGTGGAAGAGTAGCGAGAAAAGAAAAGGCAAAGACTTTTAGAGAGAGAAACTCCGTGGTTTTGTAAGGAATTACCTTTTAGAGAGAGAGAGAGACTGGCTTGTTGTACGGAAACTGCAGACACAGAAGAGAAGAGGGGAGAAGACGATCCTTGGACTTGTATTTTACTTGTGTAATTATGTACCAGAACGTGGTAATATCGTAATATGCGAAATTGATATTGTCAGGGCAAATGATTCTATCCTTATGCTAGGCAGACACTACGACGTCGTTCCGTAAGATTATGAGGTGAGGAAGTTATGGGTAAATAATTAGACTCCAAAAAATAAATGTATCTTAATTGACACTAATATTAAAGAGATAATTAGGCACACTGCCACTTTTACATCATATATTTAAAACCTTTTTTTTATTGCTAACTTAATTAAAAGAAAGAGGATATAAACTTAGCCGCATATGACTTATTATGGGGAATTTGATCTCAACCATTTCTTGAAGCTATCAGTGAGGATGACAATGGCACATGAATAAATTTCAAGTATAGAGACCCAAAGGGGAAAAAGTCCGTTTAATGCAAATATTAAAAGCAACTTATAAAAATACCTCTCAAATACACCACCGTATTAAAAATGTCCTCTAACAAACTAACTGTTAAAATTATCCCTTTATTAAAAATTAGAATTTATTAAAAGATCAAATTACCCTTTCTCCCAATCACTTATGTAGGGTGCTGAAAAAGAACCTATCAGGTTCTGTCTCTAAACTTGCCAAGTTCATCTTAAAACTCGCCAGGTTCTGTCGTGGAACATATCAAAACTTGCCTTCGGTCGCTGGTGTGGGCGCCAGATTGTAACTTGTCAGGCTCCAAAGTTGAAACGTATCAGATTCTAATATATTTTTTTGAAATAAAAAAGTATTAACCACCTTAGGTCGTCAACATGAGTGCCAGATTGTAACCTGACAAGTTCTAAACTGAAACTTACTAAATTTCAATATATTTTTTTTAAACAAAGAAATGCTAACTGCCTTCGATCATCGGCCTGAAATGCCAGAGCATAATGGAACCCACTAGGTTCTATTTTAGAACTCGTCAGGTGCCAACATAGAACCTTTCAAATTATATCTAAAAAATCATCAAGACCACTAAATTTTGTCTTAAAAGTAGCTAAAACTTATCAAGTTTCATCTTAGAACTCGTCCGAACCCATCAGGTTGGAAAGCAAAACCCACCATGTCCCAAACAAATTTATTAAACAATACAAAAGGTAAGCCACATAGTCTACAGAAGTGAGAAAGTTAATATATTTTTCCCAATCTAAATACATAATTAGAAAATAACAAGCACCGCACATAATGATCTTTGCACCATTATAAGAGAAACAAAAGGTTAAAAAAGATGAGAAGAAAAGTATGGAACAGAAAAAGAAAAAACCATAGAAATTAAAATCAGATGCTGGGAAATAACTTGACCAATCGAAAGTAGATGGTTATAATATACGAAGGATCTAAATAAAGTGAAAAGATAATGAACAGAGATAAAGATTCTTGTAAATGTATACTGCTCATTTGCAAGTAAAATCCTTGAAGCAAAATCAAACGGCCATGGGCCACCACAGAAACATTCCAAAATTAAAGCCACTAACTGGAGTAAGGATCCGCTCCATAATGCATCTGCAAATTGAAACGTAACTCTCCTGTCAATTATACAACTAAAGTAAGAAATTCTCTAAAATAAATTCAGTGGAACATGGCATAAAGCCTGATTCAAACATCTAAAACATCTTCTTAAGCGAATTCGGTTAAGAAGGAACACAAACCATGAGACACTGATCCATAGAAGATGGCTTGAACTCGCGGCCGATGACGACGCTAGGTGATTGACGAACTCATAGTCCAGAGAGTGCACCTGCTCTTCACGCGACGGTGACTCCGAATCTGTACGATGTCGTTGAATCTCCAATATCAGATCTTGCAATGGAGGAAGACGAACAAACAACGGCGAACTGCACGGTCACGGTCTTGACCTTGCAACGACTGCAGAGGACATAGTAGATCTGGTCTTTGTTTGACGATCTCGGTAAAGAAAGACGATTAGAGTTGCAGGGCACTTCGCAGCCGACGGAGCAAGACAACTAGAGTCACTGGAGACTTCATCGCATTCCTCAATCGCGCCTGAGGAAGATGATCTTGTGATCTCACGATGTCGACATACCAAGCCGATTTCACGAAGGAAAAGAGGAGAGAGAAGCTCAGAGAAGATAGAGGAGAGAGGGGGGTCGAGAGGAGAAGAGAGAGAGGCGGCAAAAAGAAGGGCAAGGTGGGATGAGAGAAAGAAAATGAGTTTTTGCGGATTTAATTTCGGGTTTTTAGAGAGAATACAAACATTGTAAATCACAATCAAATCTGTAAATCACAAATGCACTTTAATAGTAAGTATGAAATTATTATTTTAAAAAGAAAAATAAGAAAATGGACAATTTTAAAAAGTCAAAAAGAGAAGGACAATATTGATAAAGAGTGTCTATAAATGGGCATTCTATGTAATTTTTTCAAAGATTAAAGCTCGATAAGGCTTGTTATAGAATATCAATAAAACAACCGATTGATTAAACTAGCCAACTAAAATTAACCCTCCCACAAAGAGGCAAACAATACGGACTAATGAACGGTCTTGTCGGACATCTATAATCTTACCGCAAATAGCAAGTGGAGGAGACAAAAAAACTAGAACTGGAGGTGAGGAGACCACCCTTCTTATTGACACAACTGGAATGTAGCAAGTCTCCATTGCAATTATTTTATAAAAACAAAAATTAAAACACAATGGAAAAACCTAAACGTCAAGTGAAACTTCCGGAGTTGAAGCATCTATCATTGGGAATGGATGGGCCCATCATAGTGCAACTGACTAGTTCCGCCTTCTGTTGTTGTCCTTTGTTGCTGAGAGACCCATACACCACACCTGATTTGCAGCCCCACCAGGAACAGTACCGCCACAAGGCCTGGCACTTCATCTCCCACTGTAAGAGGAACGAGCATAAAATCTAGGCCCTCCACAAATCCCATCAGTACATCAATAGCGAGAGGAGGAAGAGAATGCCCTTCCACCTACATCTTCTGTCACACACTAAGGCCATCTCTAGCCAAAACCGGAAGGCCTCACCCCACCTCGAAATCAATGCCGGACCCCCCCACCCCTAACCCAAAAAAAAAAAAAAAAAAACAAAACAAAAGCCCAAGATAACCACCTCGCCCTGAAAACAAAAACCATCACTTCCTTAAGCTTCCCTTACAAGGGCCCGGAAGTCTAGGGAATCGCCCTTGGGCGATGCCAGACTCCAGCAACAGCATGTATTGAACGAAGAAGAAAAAAAACCCTAGCCGTGACTATTTTTTAGCAAAATTTTGATAGTATTGCTTATCAAAATTTAATTTATATCTAAAACGTTTTAATTATGAAAACACCATTTGTCTAGATGTCAAGAAATTAAAAGAAAATTTATGCTATACTTTTAAAAAATGTTTTTATTCATGTCACATTTAAAAAAAATTGTGTTGTCACTATCACTTAGATTTTGTGTCACACTATGATGTTTATAAAAATAAAGTTCAAAAATCTATTTATAAAAATTCTCTGGAAATTAATTTAGTGAAAGTCGGTTCAAACTCTTTTCATGATGCTTCCTAACAAACCTCAATCTATAAAACCAGTAAAAATACAAACGTTTTGCATTTGAGTGTTTCTTTCATGTGCGTGAGAAATATTAGCTAAACTTGACGAAATTAAAATGATGAAGATTCTTTCTTCTTGAGAAACAGGTCTTTCGATCACTCTGAACTTGAGGTATTCAAATGAAACATCTATTTTCATGCATATAAATGCTTTTAAAATTTTTCTATTGATTGTAAATTAAAGTCTAGCAGTTAAAGGCTAAGAGGTCCGAAGAAATGAGTTACATTTTTTCTCTATGGACTTTTACCTATTGTGGCAATGGTAAATAAATCCCAATTATTGATAGACATGTACTTACTTAAATACGCAATTATTAAATTAAAAGGCACATCAACAACATCAATATTTTCTCTCCTATTTTCATGTTGAGAATCTTAAAGCTATAGTTAATCACCACCTTTGGGCACGTGGTCCCTCAAATTCTTCTTAGTAACTAATATCTCGATATCCAATCTCAAAATTTCATGCTTGATGAAGCTCTCAATATGTACACCATATACCACTACATACAAAATCAAGTCGACTATAATGAAAAAGAGGGTTTCTTTTCTATTTATTAAAATTTTGAACTGCGCGTCGTAAGATAAAAAAAAATATGCAACATATAATTCGATCACACTCATATTACCAGAGAACACCATCATAATATATATATATATATATACACATATATATATAACCATTCAGATGTCTATATATAAATCCTCCGTTTAACAAAACATGTAGAGAACGTAAATATAGAAACGTAACATGAACATACATAACGTTGAAGAAGCGTAACATAGTCGATGTTATGCCTGTCATGTTACGTTATGAATTTTTATATGTTACGTTCTAATGACAATCATATAATATATACAATATCATTAGTTATCGTCCCTCTTATTCAAGTATTGATACTGCGACTTCTTCACCATATCGTTCTTCCTCTTCTTGTACAAAAGCCCTCCCACTCCAACCAAGCAAATGGCACCCGCCACAACCACCGCCGTCCGAGACTGATGCTCATGATCCTCTTCGCTCTCCCTGTAGGCTTTGATCTCTTCAGCCAGTTCCGGATCCACCTCCACGTCTGCCTCGTATGTCGACGGCAACACCACCAACGGTGGTGCCGGAGCCACCTCGATGTTACAGTTGCCGCTGTCGTCGACAACCGGATCCGCCGAAGGATTTTCAGAGTCTGATAAGTCCGAGGAGGGTGAAATATTGTTGCCGTCATCGACGGTGGCCGCCGCTGCAAGTGCCGAAGCTTTTTTAAGAGGGGAGTAAAACGACAGGTCGTTTAGAGCATCGTCGTTTTCCATGTATGGTCGAGGGGAAGCGTACTGTGAGGAGAAAACCAGTGAAGAAATCGTTGTCGTCTATGGTTACCGCTGATGCGGGTGCTGGAGATTTAATCAGGGAATCATACGACATGTCGTTTTGACCATCGTCCTTTTCTATGTATGTTGGAGGGGAAGCGGCTTGTGGGGAGAAAAAAATGTCGTTTGGAGGGAAGAACTCGTCGTTTATTTTAGCGGCTTCTTGAGAGTTAGGAGAAGGAGCGAAGTATTGTGGAGAGGGTAGGGGGGTTTTTTCAAGAGATATTGGTTTGGTGTCGTTTGTTTCTGTGGGTGTTGGTTAGATGTCGTTTGTATCTGCGGGTATGGGTTTTATGTCGTCTGTATTTGTGGATGTTGGTTTGATTCTGTTTGCGGCTGTTGGTTTGACGTTGTTTGTATCCGTGGGCATAGTAGTGTTGGTGGTGGTGTTATTGCTTGTGAGTAAGGGTTCAGTGTTGTTTGAGGCCGGAATGACGGTGGTGTTAGTGGTGGTGTTGTTCGGTAACGTCAGCATTTGGGCTCTTCTGGCTGTCGTTTGAAATGCAAAGGAAAACAGTACGAGGATGTAGAGAGAGCTTGGAGAGCTCAAACGACATTGTGTTGAACCTTTTTTTTTTTGGGTGATTTTTTGGAACCTAGAAAAGTAGAAACAGAATGGAATAGTTGAATGGAGATGCAATGCGATTAGGGAATTAGAAGAGGAGAGCATTTTATGTATGAAGGTGGGTGTTCAAGAGCTCAATTTAGATGTTTGAGAAAGAAATGAGACATGCAAAATAATGACTAAACGGTGTAAAATTAATGAAAATTGCACCTGAGAAAAGATGGAATTATTATTATTTTCTTCTGTGCTAGCCAGATGATGAAAAGAAGGGAATTAAGACATTTCATTATTTCTTTAGATAAGTGAATGTGACAGAATTTTTATAATGAAAAAGTGATTTAGTTTGTGTGGTATTGGCCTTGTCTCAAACGGTGAAACTTGAAAGCAATTCGTTTTTCCAATCATGCTATTTAAGATGACAAAATTTCTTTGTCAAGGTATTAATTAGAAAAATCATTGAAAGAAATTTAGTCCAAGAAAAAGAGGTTGAAAATGATGGACATGTTTTTGTTTTCGCATTTTTAGGTGAGGAAGTTTGACAAAGATAAACATGTTTAAAAATTTCGCATATTTATTAGGCTTCACTATCCTTTGATTTATTTATTTGATTTGAAATTGTCAACATGGGAGGCCAAGAGGAAAAATAAATTAGAGATTGACATATATTAAGCCTAGAACATTGGATACACAAAGTATAGAAGCCCATGGAGGTTAAAAATAAAATAAAATAAGCATCTTATCGTTATACGGAGAAAATCACCATGAGAACAAAAAGTTTATAAGGTTGAAGTAATTTTCATAATTCTTATACAAGCAAAATAAAAATGATGCGAACCCACAAGGATCTAAGCCTTGAAAACCCACAAGCAATCTGATATTCGAACCCTAGAATACGCAATCCAGATTTGATGAATTGATCCACTTGAAACCCTTGAACAACAATGGAACAAGAACCCCAAAGTGTGTAGACGCCACAAGGAATGATTAGCCCCTTGATAAGTAGAGTTTTAGTTCTAATAGAACAAGAGAGGAGAGTTCTCCTCATGAACACGCAATGGTCCAATTATATTCGAAAAACCAAATCTGATTACAGTGAGTGGTTTGGCCAACATATAAGGAAAAAGGCTCTAAAAAAAAGACAAAATAAAATAAACCTTTGACTTCAGCCTCCTTAATTAGCCTATTATTAAGGCCAATTGTTAATTTTGGCTGACATAATAATTTCTCTTAAAACAAACAAGAATCCCTTATATAAGGAAAAAGTAAACTCAAACCCCATACATTAAATCCGAAAATTACATCAGCCACACCATTGTTATGATTATTCAAAGTTGAGCTTGAATAGCACAAATGTGTTTATCCATAGCTTTCATGGTGTGCACACCTATGCCCGAGTTATTTGTAGCTTGCTTAATCCAAGTTCGTTGAATAAGAGTATTTAATGCGGCTGACACAAGCTCTTGTTATTGGTCCTGTTGGAATGTTCAACGGATCATTTGAAGTTGTTTGGTGAGCTTGAGCTGCATCATAAAATGATTTTTTTAGGAAAAAAATAAGACATTTAAGTTATTTCTTTCTGTGTGAAATTGAGCATGTCCTATTTCTTTTTGTCCCTTCCTTTGAATAATTAAGTAGATGCAAATGTAGGCCACGACCACATAAAAGTAAGAGATAATATTGATTAGCTAGCCAATTAATGTATTATAGTACTAATTAAATGATGACGAGCATAAGCAATTTCTTTTTGGCTCTCCAGCAAACATATTTTGTACTTACTTATATGCTTTTATTATTAAAGAAATGTCTTTATAATAGTTTTGATTTTATTTGTATTTATTTTTATAATAAGAAATGTTTTATTTCAATTTGGATAATTTATTTATTTACTTTATAATGTGTATTTATATGGAGCTTCATTCACAATGCTCTTTACTAGTAAATTTTCTTTTTTTTCTTGGTCCATGGATGTAAGCATAATAAACAACCTATTCGCTCCTTCTATATTTTTGCTTTTCTTATTTAATTTGTATTTATCAGTCACCACTCAATAATTCTAATCTTATAATATTCCTCAGGCTTCACCTTTGCTGCAAGTGCATATTGCATTACATAAAAGTAGAATTTAATATCATCTTATCTTCTAACTAGTCCAATTAACTAGTTAACCCAACCTTATCTTATACTAATTTATATTTTCGATTCAACATTTAAAGGACCAAAAAAATGTTACTCAACAATATATTATTATTATTATTATTGTGTTGAGGTCACATAAACGACCTTTTGTCATATAACAAAAGTAAATTCTACATAATTCTCTCTCACGTAAGAATGTATTCCTTATCAATCACTAATAATTTATTTTTGTCTTTGTTGACCGCAATAATATTTATTCAGTTCACTACTTTTCCACAATTAAATATTGCAAACGCCACAGTCCCAAGACCCCACAACCTCAAATTAAAGTAACATAAATTTAAAAAAAAAAAAAAAAAAAAGGAACATAAAAAGTGATAGAATAGAGAGAAAGCAACGCAATTCTCTGATCATTAATTCCTTGCGATAAATATGATCAGTAAACCAGCAGTGGAAAGAAAAAGATGCAGAAAAAGACAAAGACAGAGAAAAAAAAAAGAAGAAAATATGCAACATTTAGGGGACATATTTAAAACAAGTGCCCCAATACAAAGAGTAACACCAAATTACCACTAGTACTTAAAGCAATATACACAATACAACATTCCAAAGCAATTTTTTTTTTTTTCCCCTTTTGTCTTCCAAATATTTTTCCCTTATGAGAGATCATTAAACGTTGGAAGAGGTCCTGAATGATCCAAGAGCTTTCATAGCACCTGCTCTCAAAATGTATTGGTGGTATATGGCAGCAATTGCAGCACCAATGAAGGGTCCCACCCAGAAGATCCACTGAAATGTGAAAAAAAAAGGGTTATTTAAAAAAATGTGACAAGAATTTCCAAAAAAAATTTGACAAGAATTAGAGACAAATGAATGTATGCAATAACGTATAAGATAGGGAAAAATTCATACATGGTCATCCCATGGCTTGTCCTCATTGTAAATCACCGCAGCTCCGAAGCTCCGGGCCGGGTTGATTCCGGTTCCGGTGATGGGGATTGTTGCGAGGTGAACCATGAACACCGCAAACCCAATTGGGAGTGGTGCCAAGACCTACATTTCATCATTAAAAAAATTGTGTTACTATAGTCCATTAGTCATGTCATGTTTGCAGTATTACCTAAATAGCAATTTTTATTAAAAAAAATTGTACGTACGGGAACATGGGAATCCCTAGCGTTTCTCTTGGGGTCGGTGGCGGAGAAGACGGTGTAGACGAGAACAAAGGTGCCAATGATCTCGGCTGCTAAACCGGTGCCGGTGCTGTAGCCGGCGTTGAGAGAATTGGCTCCGCCGCCGTACCCGTCGTAGTAAGCACTCTGGAAGGCTTTGACAAGGCCACAGCCACAGATGGCGCCCAAGCATTGAGCCGCTATGTACAAAATGGTTCGGACCAGCGACACCTTCCTAGCCAAGAATAGACCGAATGTCACAGCCGGGTTTATGTGTCCTCCTGCGCATATTTAGTCCATACCATAAGCCAAAATTCATGCCAAAAAATCATGCCCTCTTATGAAAACAGAGTGATAAGGTTCATTTTCCCAACACCAAAAAAAAAAAAAAAAAAAAAAAAAAAAAAAAAAAACCCTCTAGTAGATTGACAAACGAACTCTTGTTTCCTTAAAAATAAAGTCTTCTCATAAATATACTTCTTTGAGAAAACAAAACTCTCGTAAATATACACCAACTTTCAAATATTCCCTGCAAAAGTGTAAGCCCTATACAACTTTATTGCATTTTAAGAGCCCCGAATTTTAGAACGCGATATATATATATATATATATAGATATCTTAATTTTTTTTGTGTATATATATATATATATATACACATATATCTTAATTTAGAACGTGAAATTTACAACATCCAATTTTGCAAAATACCACGCGTCCAAAATTTGGAGGGGTTTATTTTTCATTGATATACACATATACACATACACACAAAAATTAAAAAAAAAAAATCATAGATATGTAATAAATTGGAAGAGAATTAAGTACTCACCGGAGATGCCGGCAGTGCAGTAGACAAGGATGAAGATCATTCCACCAAAGGCCCAGGCGATGCCCAAAATACCGACGCCGCCGCAGCCGTCGCCGCCATTGGCCGGATCAGTCTGGCTTTTGTAGCCAATGACCGTGAGAACAGTGACATACAAGAACAAGAGAGTGGCCACAAACTCGGCTATTATGGCCCTATAGAAGGACCACTGCCATAGCTCCTCCGCGTCGAAGAGCGGCGCCGGCGGAGGGTCTACGTAGTCCCTGCCCGAGTAGCCTCCTTGGTTTCCGCCTTCAATGTCCTTTGCCATGATCAAGAAGTGACAAAATTTTATTGTGGGGTGGGGGGAAGAAAGAGAGTGTTAAATTTTTCTTTCTTGGGTTTGTGTTTTTATGAAAGAGTGAGGCTCTCCACTCTTGGAGGGTCTATATATATGTGGGGATTTCCATTTGGGATTTGTGTGGTATTGAGCAACTTTGCTACGACTTAAGACTAAGTATTTTTTTATTTTTATTTTTTTAACTTTAGTCTTTGCCGACCATTCTTGCTATGACTACAATTTTTTCTCTCATAACTCTTATAGATTAGGTGGGAGCTTGGCCTATGTTCCAGCAAGTTCTATTGTAGTCTCTCTCTCTCTCTCTCTCTCTCTCTCTCTCTCTACAAGAAGTTTGGTGTTGCCAGAATGGCATTGGTCAGTGATTATATGACTTTTTGACACCTAATTCACGGGTCTTGTGCTCTTGTTTTTCAATGTGTACACTTATTTTCACCAAATTTTGTTCAACCAAATAAATTCATGACGTTTCTTTCATTATTACTATTGGGTTCCAATAATTACCAAATTTACAAGCCAAATTTTGTTCAACAAAAATAATTACTTTCTTGACGGTTCTTTCATTATTATTATTTGGTCCCCGTAATTACCAAATTAACAAACCAAGTATTCGAAACCAACCCTCTTCTGATTTCTTCATTAAAAAAAGAATGTTGTCAAACTAATTAATTTCGTGGTGGGGGTAAGAAATCAATTTTCTTTAACGTTAAATTATTCTTCATTTCTTTGTAATCTATCACTAGATAGTATAGCCAACTAGGAAGCTATTCATGCTAATGACTGCGACGTAAATATGTCACCGACGACGACCTAGGACCGTCCTTCATCCACTTCTGAGTGACACGTGTAATCCACCATAGTGAGGGTCCCACTCTTTGGCGACTGTACCCACGGACAAGGTCCTCATCATAAGACCATCACCATTTTATGGGCATGGTGACGCTAGTGAAATGAGAAGCCAAAGGTAATGACCAAACCGACCAATTCATCATCATTCATTTCAGCGCCACCGCCCCACGCAAAAAAGGGTCCCACCTACTTCAGCCACTCCTGTGGT
>CAMOHE010050960.1:7547-21465 GCA_946598075.1 Artocarpus hirsutus
TATTGTGATACCCACCACATGTTTGGAGATTTTTGAAGATTTTTTTTAAAGGGGAATACAAATTTTCCACAACGGTTTCTTAAAAAACCGTCATGAAAAATTGGCATTCCACGACGGTTTCTTAAAAAACTTTCGTGGAATCAAAGGCTTCCATGACGGTTTCTTCATGGAATCAAAGGCTTCCACGACGGTTTCTTAAGAAACTAAGAAACCATCGTGGAAGCCTTTGATTCCATGACAGTTTTTTAAGAAACTGTCATTGAATCCTTAGTATTCCACGATGGTTTTTTAAAAAATTGTCGTGGAATGCCAATTTTTCATGACGATTTTTCAAAAAACAGTCATAGAAAATTATTACATTACAACCCTTTCACGCTTCAATTTTTATATTACACGACGGTAAAAAACCGTCGTAAAAACTCCATGTCGTACCACGACTGAAGTTTTCACGATAGTTCTTTAACCGTCGTGAAATTTTTCCACGACTATTATAAACCGTCTTGAAATTCACTATTTGTAGTAGTGTTATATAAGTCACATACTTGAAATATGAGACGCATACAACTCAGCACAGTACAGGGATGTAGTTAAGGAAATATATTGGGGATAGTAATCAAGGAAATCAATTCATTATCAAATAATTAATAAGAGATTAAAAAAGGGGCTTGAATTTCTTACGACACTAAAATTCTAATTGGAAAATCATAATAAATATGGGTAAAATTGGTATAGTGATAAATATTTAATGAGAGTTTTGGCCATAATTAACAAATATATGAAATTAAGTTATTTAGATTATTGAAATGACTAAAATGGCTAAAATATTTAATTTTTATGTTTTATTTACTTTTGTTTTTAGGGGACTTCTCGTTCCTATTAGTGGTGGACGCTTTAAGACTGTTAGATCTAGTCAAAATTATTCTTTTTACATATCTAATGGCTAAAAGACTATATTCCAAGAGCTAATTACGTACCACATTTGTGAGTCTTGTCTTCCAAAAACTAAAGCTCATACTTGAATTCAATCACAATCATATGTTTTAATTTTACTTTCACGAGTTGCGAAAAAAGTGATAAATTCTAAATAAATTATGCAGAGAAAGCAGTAGTGTGTACTTACTCTTCACTATGTGAAAATCTCCACTCTTGCTCAGTTATGTAAACGCCTGAAATTGAATAAGCCAACTAGGTACTAGATTTTGGCGCTTCAACGTCTCTGCAATTAAATCTTCCTACCGATCTCTCTTTGGCTCATATATAAAACAGATGATTTCTAAACCGTTTGGGAATTAGTTCAAGTCAAGAGTTGGAATCAAAGTGGGTTTTTGAAATCAAAATTGGTAAGAGAAAATACAATGAAAAAGTTGATTTAAACCATAATTTTGTGGTTTGAGCTAGGTTGTCAAATGGTATTAAAGAATCGTATTGAAGCATTGTAGTATGGGCTCTCCATGTAGTAAATTAATATAATTATTTATCTAAACAACTAATGAAATTATTACAATTAATTGGTTATATGGCAATAAAATGGTTGATTATTTAGGTGGGGGCACTAAATGCTATCATGTGTATATGTGTCTGTGTATGATGGTTTGTCTAAGATGGGTGTTCGAGCAAGGAGTGAATTTGCTAGTGAAGAACTTTAAAAAGGAAAGAATGAAAGAGAACTTGGACATATTTGATTGGGAGCTAAACCTAGAAGAGTCCCAAAAG
Organism: Artocarpus hirsutus; assembly: GCA_946598075.1. Classification (NCBI taxonomy): domain Eukaryota; kingdom Viridiplantae; phylum Streptophyta; class Magnoliopsida; order Rosales; family Moraceae; genus Artocarpus; species Artocarpus hirsutus. The sequence goes on from CAMOHE010050960.1 coordinate 9,261, forward strand.
ATAAGCCATTTTTCGCAGCGCAAAGGATTTCCTGGTGAGGAATTCATCTCGAACGATGGCCTTACAAATCGCTTGACAGTCTTTGGGACGGCGATATCTAATGATGCAATAATGATTCACTCTTTCCAAATTTAAATCTGTTGTGCATTAATGTTCATGATATGGACATGTATTTATTTGTTTCCAGCCAATTTTTGTAAGGTCTTATTACCTGTCATCTATTTTCTCGTGATTCTATCTGCGATACATCAATAACTTATATTATGGTATGTTTTGTACGTGAGGTTAAATTAGTGTGGTTTTAAATTTTATGACCGCGAAAATCTATGTACGTACCAAAAGTCACTTGTGCCATTCTATATGTTATTGTACTATTTTTAGTTGTTCTCATGGGTATTATTATCTAGGGTTACTTATCAATTTATACCATGTGCCTTAGGTTTATCTAAATACAATACTTTTAGTTTTTAATCTCACTGATACTATACTTTCATATTAGATTTAATATATAAATTTATTTCTTTTTCAATCAATCTTTTATTTTGCCTAAACAATTACCTAAAATACCCTCAATTTGAAAAATAAGAATACTTTAAAAGATTAAAAAACTTTAAACCATTAGAATGTAAAAATGTCTAGAATACCTTCAAAAATAAATTTTTGTATGTTTTTGTTTTTGTTTTCTTATTATTTTTTGAAAGTTTTAGTTTATTTTCCTTTTACTTAAGGATACTTAAGTCGTTTTAAGGTCAAAGTCATTTAGGGTAAATTTTAGATTTGTATATTAATCTAATTTGAAGGTATACATTTGATAAGATAAAAAATCGAAAGTTTAATTTCTAAATAAACCTAAAACAAAGATATGTAAAAGGATATATATCCTTTTTATCCGAAAAATTGTTCCTACCTATTTTTTCTTTAATATGACTGGTCCTGACCATAGGACATTTAATGCAACTAAATATTAATTAGACGAAAAAGTATATATTCTAACTATGACTTATAAGTAGGGCCGACAATTTGGATCACGATACTATGACACGACACAAACCCGACACAAAAAATATGAGTTAGGGTTGGGAAAATAGGCCTTGGGTTGGAATTGGGTTGAACCTGTGTAACCCCCACAAAAAACGGGTTGGGTTCGGGTCGACCCGAATCACACGAAATTAACCCGAAATAACCTGCCAAAAACGTGTAAAAATCATATTGACCCAAAAATTGACCTGAAAATTGTTAATTAACCTGTGTAACACAAATTGAACTCATTTGACCTTAATGCAACCTATATAACCTGAAATTAATTTTAATGTGTCAAATTAGTCTAACATTTATTATATATCCAACTGACATGATTCTAATTTCTAGCATATTTGTTTTAGTTAAACTTATAAAAAGTTTTGTTAACTTTTTTGAGGGTTTTTTTTTTTTTTGTTGGGTTATTGTTTATTTTGTAGGCTTATTGTTGGGACTATCGTGTTGCAGGTCTATCAGGTTTAGCGAGTCAGTGTGTCAAATCAGCACAAACATGCAAAAAGTAGCATATTGACGGGTTGTACGAATTGGGTCGGGTCAATACATCTACACATCAGATCGTGTATGGGTTATGCTTTTTTTGACCTGTCAGGTCACGAGTCGGGTTCGGGTTAGTGTGTTGGCTATTTAAATAAGGGCTCAACTCGACCCGAACCTGAACCTGATCCGTGTACCCGATTTGCCTGCCTTACATTATAGGATATGAGAAAATGTTATGGTCACTTGAAATATTACCCACTTCTAGTCTATTCTTTGTTTTTTCTCATTTCTCTTTTTTTAATAATATCTATTTTTGGGGAAAAACTACAATGAGAACCCACATTGTTTCTCACTCATGGATGAGAAACAATCTAATAGTTCAGTTTTGTTCGATTAAATGTGGGCCCCGCTTATGTGAAGTAATGGTTTTGGGTGCGCTGTTTCACATATAAATAATGTGTAACACCCGCCTAATTTTCATGTAACGAATTATGTCATGTTAATAACGACGTTAAGTGTCATATTTATGTTATGAGTATGATATATAATATAATGGTGCTAACCATTTTATTTTAAGTGCTATGACAGGTGACGCTTACGTGGAATTGATGTGCTCAAGTGTTCATGTTATTAATGTTATATGTTTCATCATAATTTTATGATAATTTAATGATTTGGATGATTTTGTATGTTAGGGCAGATCGGCAGGCCGAACCTTTTAGTTCGGTAGGCAAAAATGATTCCCTCAGAACGGCAAGCCAATAGTATATCATTGGTAGGCCGGACTTCAGAGATCGACAGGCCGAAGTGGGACATCGACAGGCCGATGACAGCTGACATACAGTCAGCAGAAATTTCACAAAATTTGTGATAAGGTTGATTATGTGATTGGATGATTTATTTTGAATAATTGACATATTTTTGGAATGATTTCTTTAATTTTGGTAAAGAAACAATTGACTTTTGATTGATTGGATTTAATTGTTATGGTCCTCTTTTAAAAATTTCAAAATATGGTAAGTGGAGCTAAATCAATGATTTTGCCTTAATCTCCTCCTTTCCCACATGAATTTTGGCCCTAATTTAATCAAAAAATTCTGATTAATGTAAAGAGTGGGAGTTTCTTTTTTTTTTAACGTAAACAAATTTATTTTATAACGGTATTTTTTCACGTATTCTCTCTTACGTTCTCCCTTTCTCCCTCATTCTTTCTCTCTTCATCTTGTTCATCTTTCTTCTTCTCCCTTTCAAATTTCCCCTACTATTATTTGTTAAAAATATCGTAATTTCTTTGGCATTAATTCAAGGAGTTTTGAAGAGAAATTGTTTCGAGGTAAGAACTCATTTTTTTTGGTATTTATGAATTGTATTTCTCGCCTCAATCCGACTGCAATATCTTTGTCTAGGAATTTTGTTTTGCTCTGAATTTTTAATATGTTATTTATGCATGTGTTATGTGATATTCCTCCAAGTTTCACGTTATTTCAATTTTTCTATAAAAAAAGTTATGAATTTTCTTCTCTCCGTCACTCACAGTAAATTATTGCTGATCGGTTGTGTTGCACAAATGTAAGGATGTTGTTCTTATTGCAAATGAAGGTTATTTTTCACGAAATTTGGTAAATATGTTCATGCATATGTTAAATTATGGACTGAAAAGTTTGGTGATGGTTTGATTAATATTTTATGTGTTATGAAATTTTTATGGATGCTAGGTATTTAGACTGTTTTAACAGTAAATTTGTTAAACTTTTATTGTGTAATGTTTTTGTATGACTAAAATAATTTTATATGGTGATGAGAAATTTTGTGCTACTATAATTGGATGTTAATATGATATCATATGAATTTTGAGGTCTAAATAAGTTTATTTTAATTGATTGGCACTAATTATTGCATGTAACTCACTGTCTAATTTGTTTGTGGCTATTTTTGTCTCTGCCTTCTAATGCACGGTTTAAGCTATAAAGAATTTATTTATGGGTGATTTTTGGATATGTTATAGTTCTGTGTGTCTATTATATGTGATAATTTTTGTAGATTTTTTCTATGGTATGAAAATGTGATAAATGGACCTGAGATAAGGATTGTTCACTGTGTTATTTTGCTGGCAGATTCTGTATTGTGTGTTGGTGATTTATTTAAATTATTAAATGAAATTTTTATGACTAAAGAAAAATCATGGTGATAGGTTATGTATTGTCTTTATTCCTGCCAAATATGGTGTTCAAATTATATGTGAATATAAAGTTATTAAGTTATAAATTCATGAAGGACAGAAATGTATTTGTGTTGATAGTTTTGTTTAAAATGCTTTTAAGTTAATGAAATATGTTATATATTTATGTTTTCAATAAATGAATGTAAATGTATGTATGATGTTATGGATGTTATGTTGTGGTAATTAAAAATAAATGTTAATTGCCATTTTATGAATGTATGACATGAACACAATGTGAAGTGAGCACATCGAGACCGCGGCGCTGTCACCTACAAGATAAGGTTAAGCAAGCTTTAAGAGATAAGTACATTCTCACCTGCAACATGATATGTTTTATAAAGGTTTGAAATTATGTTCATGATGATATCTATGATGATTTTATGATGATTTTTCATGAAGTATTATTATGGAAGTTTTAAGGTATGAAAGTTTATGCATGTTTTGATGATAACGTTTTTCAAAGCATGAAAGTATAAGTATGTATATATGTATCACCTAAATAAGTGTTGCAAACTCAATGATATGTTATGTTATGATACGATAAGTTATAATGTCATGTTTGGTTTGGGATTAGCTACCCCTCTCCTCTCGTGGCGGCGCGCCTATGATGATGTTATGGTGCAACACTTGGGCCCTTAAGATAAAATGAATAATGTTTTAATATGGACAATGTAAAGAAAGATATGTTCCCTATGAAAATGTGCCTAGAGCACTATTATGATGATAATAATGATGTTCATGAAATGTTTTAAGTTGTGAGATTTATAAATTTACTTACTAAGCATTAGCTTATTCAAGTTTATATCATGTTGCAGATAAAGGTAAAAGAATCATGGAATAGGTGGAGGACCAAGATGGGCGTGTGAGTTAAGCAAGATAAATTGCAAATGGAAGAACGCCAAAGAAAGAGATTTTAATGAAATAATCCATAATTTATGATTCTAAGTATGTTTATTATTTTTGAATATTAAGGATATGTTTTATAATTTTGAGAATGTTTATTTGATGGACTTTTATTATTTTATAAATTTTCTTCCGCATTTGAAACTTTAAAACTTGTTTTAAAAAAAATTATTTTTATAACAGTTCGGCCTGCCAACCATTACTGGTCGGACTACCGAAGAGTTTAATCGGCCTACCGGTTGCCATGTATCGGCTTGCCGAACTATTCGAATTTAAAACCCCATTTTTGCAAAGCCTCAAGCGGCCTGTCGATGGATGACCTTTGGCCTGTCAAAATCTAAAGTTCAGCCTGCCGAACCGTGTTCAAAGAATTTTATTATTATCTTCAAAGGTTAATTTAATTTTCAATGATATTAGCAAACTATTACAGGATGTTTATGGAAATGCGAATTGTTGTAATTAAGTAATTTATAATTTTTCATGAGTTGTAAAAAAAAATGTATGTACGGATCCTAGGTATGCTTTTCCAAACTATGATTTCAAATACATGTTATAAATTATAATAGTTTTGCTTCAATTAATGGTTAAATGAATGAATGTAACGACATCTGTGATATCCGTAAAAAGGGGCTTTATAGGCTTTGGTATCAGAGTGGATTTTCATTTGTAATTCTTATCGTCACACGTTAGTCCAAGTCCTCCAAGTAAGTATGTTTTAATGATTAATGATAAGATGCAAGTAAGATGACAAGGATAAGATTTAGATGTTTGTCAATTAATGTCTTAGTAGTGAAACCTGTCTCATAAGTTAGAAGACTATTCTTAAAATTCCTAACTCTTTTAGAAAATTAACTATGGATGGCCCCAGAAGAATGCAAACCCATACCCAGACCAACGAAAGGTTGATGACAATGATTGATGAGCTGCAAAGACAGCTAGAGGAGCAAAGATGAGAAATTGCTGAACTAAGAGCCAATGGTCACAACAACGAAAGACGAGGCAATGATGCGCCTCCTCCTCCTCCTCTCCAACCACAAGTCAATGAAGACCCAACTCCTGTTGCTGAGCCAAGAGCAATCTACCAAGAATCCTTGCTAGTCAGATGGAAGAGGGTTAAACCAGCAGACTTTGAAGGTTCCAAAGATCCACTTGTCGCACAAGGATGGTTAAAGACAATAGGGGCCACTCTAAGACTCATGGGCTTCACAGATAATGAGAAGGTTCTATGTGCATCTTACTACCTTACCGTGGAGGCCCGGATTTGGTGGGACGGCATCGAACAAAGCAGGAATGTTGAAGAAATGTCATGGGCTGACTTCGTTCATGAGTTTAATATAAAGTTCTTCCACATGAATATTACCAGAAAGCACTACGATGAGTTTGAAAATCTTCACCAAGGAGACATGTCAGTAACGGATGTGGTAGCCAAGTTTGATCAACTAGCTCGCCTATGCCCAGGGATGGTTAGCGACGAAAGTGAAAGGGTCCAAAGGTTGATCAGGGTCCTTAGGCTAGAGATTGTTGCTATTATTAATGGGGCTAGTCCACCCAGAAGCCAGGCAAGTTGTATTGAGGTCCAACGTGTAGAATTCCACTTGTTAAAGCTAAGAAGGAACCAGCCTCAGCCAAGTCAGTAGGCGAACTATGCAAGCTCCCAGAACCTGAACCACCCTCCACACCGAAGCAACAACAACGGCAGCCAGCACTGGAAGAATAATGACAAAAGGAAGAGCTACCCTCAAAACCATCAGGGCCAAGGCAATAAGAGACATAATGGCGGCCAGCACAACAACAACAACAACAACAACTTCAGGCAGTTTTTAACATGTGCTAAATGTGGAAAGAATCATCCTGGAGAATATCGTATGGGGTCTAATTAGTGTTTTATCTGTGGACAAGAAGGTCACTTTGCCAAGAATTGCCCTAGATAGATGAATGCCCAAGCTTAAGCTCCATAGAGAGTTCCTCAAGCCCAGCTTCATCAGATGCAAGCCTCCCTTGAAGGGCCACTAATTAGTCAAGGAAGACTTGAAGCCCCACCTACAAATGCTCGCATTTATGCCATGACGAAAGAACAGGTGGCTGTTGAAGCCTTAAATGTAGTCACAGGTCAAATAACAAGCCTATCTACTAATGCTTATGTTCTCTTTGATACGGGTGCCACTCATTCTTTTATACCTCATATTTTGCTAAGAAGTTAAGGGTTCACTTAGAACCTATGAGACAGGGATTCACTACGACACTACCCTCCAGGGAAGTGATGATATCTACGCATTATTTGCATACTATTCCCCTATGGATTTCTAATAGAGAACTCTTCGCCGACCTCATTGTGATTGACATGTATGATTACAATATGATTCTTGGGATGGATTTTCTAAGCAAGTATAATGCTTCCATTGACTGTCGAAAACAAAAAGTACTCTTCCACCAGAAGGCGAACAGAAGTTCGTGTATGTAGGCAAGTCCAGGAAGAAACCCAGCATGTTCTTATCTGCCATGAAAGCGAAGAAGTTGTTAGCTAGTGGCTGCATAGGTTACTTGACGAATATTGTAGATAAAAGCTAAGAAGAAAAAACAAGGATAGAAGATGTGGAAGTAGTATGAGAATTTCTAGATATGTTTTTAGATGATCTGTCAAACCTACCTCCCAATAGAGAAATCAAATTCGAGATCGAGCTCGCTCCAGGCACATACCCGATTTCGAAAACACCGTACAGGATGGCTCCTACAGAGTTAAAGGAACTTCATATGCAATTAAAGGAACTACTTGACAAAGGCTTCATCAGGCCAAGTCATTCACCATGGGGAGCTCCAGTCTTGTTTACAAAGAAGAAGATGGCACTATGAGACTCTGCATCGACTATAGAGAGCTGAACAAGGTGACAATCAAGAACAAGTACCCGTTGCCTTGAATTGATGACTTGTTTGATCAACTGAAGGGTGCATCAGTGTTCTCGAAGATTGACCTGAGGTCGGGATATCACCAGTTGAAAATTAAAGAAGGAGACATTCCTAAGACAGTCTTTAGATCGAGGTATGGTCACTATGAATTTGTGGTTATGCCTTTCGGTCTAACGAGCACCTACAGCCTTTATGGATTAATGAATCGGGTATTCAAAGATTTCCTCGATAAATTCATTGTTGTCTTTATTGATGACATTTTTGTCTATTCAAAGAATCAAGAGGAACACGAGGAGCATCTAAGAATTGTGTTGAAAACATTAAGGAAACATAAGTTATATGCGAAGTTCTCCAAGTGTAAGTTTTGGCTCGACAGAGTGTCTTTCTTGGGTCATGTAATATCAAAGGAAGGAATCATGGTAGACCCTGCTAAGATAGAAGCTGTGCTCAACTGGAGGCAACCGACCAACACAAGTGAGATCAGAAGTTTCTTGGGCCTAGCCGGTTATTATCAGAGATTTGTGGAAGACTTCTCTAAGATAGCAGTACCACTCACAAATCTAACTCACAAGGGAAAGAAGTATGAATGGACAGAAGCATGCGAGAAGAGTTTCCAAGAACTAAAGAAGAGGCTAACGACAGCTCCAGTATTGGCCATTTTGGAAGGAAACAACGGATTTGTGATCTACAGCGATGCTTCTAAGATGGGCCTCGGTGCTGTATTAATGCAAAATGACAGAGTGATTGCTTATACATCGAGAGAACTAAAGGATTATGAAAAAAACTATCCTACTCATGATCTGGAGTTAGCAGCAGTTGTTTTCGCGCTGAAGATATGGAGGCATTATTTGTATGGGGTTCAATGCAAGATCTTCACTGATCATCAAAGCCTAAAGTATTTCTTCACTCAAAGGGACCTGATATGAGACAGCGGAGATGGCTAGAGCTGGTGAAGGATTATGATTGTGAAATCCTTTATCACCCTAGAAAAGTTAACCGGGTAGCTGATGCTTTAAGTAGGAAGACAGCGGCTACGCTGATGTCAATGCAAGTTATGTCTCAACCTCTGAGAAAGGAAATTCTAGACTTCAGTTTGGAACTTGTCACAGGCCAGTTATCAGCACTCACTCTTGCTCCAACACTAGAGGATGAAATTCGAAATAAGTAAGAAGAAGATGTAAGCCTTGCAAGGATTAAGCAGGAAAAGAAGGAGGGGAAATCTGAAGAGTTTCGAATTGATGATGACGGAACTCTGTACCTCAAAGACCGCTTGTGTGTTCCCAACGTTGATGGTTTAAGGGAAAAGAACTTGGCAGAAATTCAAGATACTCCTTACTCAATTCATCCAGGTGCAACAAAGATGTATAATGATCTAAGAAATAATTTCTGGTGGTTTGGAATGAAGCAAGATGTTGCTAAGTATGTGAGGAAATGTTTGACATGCCAACAAGTTAAGGTTGAACACCAGAGACTTGGTGGTGATCTATAGTCAATCCAGATACTGGAATGGAAATGAGAGGATATCGCAATGGATTTCATCACCGGATTACCCAAGACTACAAATGGTTATGATGCTGTTTGGGTTGTTGTGGATCGACTGACGAAGACAACCCACTTTATTCCTATCAAGATCACATACTCTATGGAATGGTTAGCGAAACTCTATGTTAAGGAGATTGTACGACTGCATGGAATACCTAAGTCTATCATCTCAGATCGTGATGGTAGGTTCACGTCTAAGTTATGGAAAAGTGTGCAAGCTACAATGGGGACCAAGTTGCACTTCAGTACAGCTTTTCATCCTCAAACAGATGACCAAACGGAGAAGACGAACTTAATCTTGGAAGATATGCTTCAGGCTTGTACTCTTAACTTCAAGACCAATTGGTGTAAAATGCTACCGTTAGTTGAGTTCGCTTACAACAACAGCTACCAGGCGACGATTGGAATGGCACCTTATGAAGCCCTATATGGGCGAAAATGTAGGTCGCCTATGTGTTGACATGGAGCTGGTGCGAAGAAGTTGATAGAAAGCGTCAATTTTGAAAAGACTGATTTTGTCAACGTAACCTCCGAGATGATTAAGAAGATAAGGAACATAATAGAGACCGCTCAAAGCTGTCAGAAGAGCTATGCTGATAGAAGAAGAAGACCCTTAGAATTCACCGTTGGCGAATCAGTATTTTTGAAAGTTGCACCGATGAAAGGAGTTATGAGGTTCAAAAAGAAGGGCAAATTGAGCCCAAGATTCATTGGTCCATATGAAATAGTGAAGCGGATAGGTAAAGTGTTTTATCAGCTAAGATTGCCATCTGAAATGTCAGCTATGCACAATGTATTTCACGTTTCAATGCTCAAGAAATATATCCCAGATCCTACGCACGTGATTGAGCCACAAGTGATCAAGATACGAGAAGACTTGAGCTCTGAAGAAAAGCCAGTGGAAATACTGGATCGAAAAACCAAGACCTTGAGGAATAGAGAAATTCAATTAGTCAAGGTATTGTGGTGAAATCACCAAATAGAAGAAGCCACATGGGAACGTGAAGATGAAATGAGATCAAAGTATCCGCAATTGTTTTGAGTTTCAAGGACGAAACTCTTATAAGGTGGGAAGAATTGTAACACCCGTCAAATTTTCATGTAACAAATTATGTCATATTAATAACGACGTTAAGTGTTATATTTATGTTATGTGTATGATATATAATATAATGGTGCTAACCATTTTATTTTAAATGTTATGGCAGGTGACGCTCATGTGTAATTGATGTGCTCAAGTGTTCATGATATAAGTTTAATCATAATTTTATGATAATTTAATGATTTGGATGATTTTCGTATGATAGGGCAAATCGACAGGCTAAACTATTTAGTTCGACAGGCTGAAATGATTCCCTCAGAACAGCAAGCCGATGGTATATCATCGGTAGGCCGGACTTCAGAGATCGGCAGGCTGAAGTGGGATATCGACAGGCTGATGATAGCTGACGAGCAGTCAGCAAAAATTCCACAAAATTTGTGATTATATGATTGGATAATAATTTTTGATTGATTGACACATTTATGGAATAATTTACTCATTTTAGGAAAATTAATGTTTGACTTTGAATTGATTGAATGCATTTGATCAGGTTTCCCGTTTTACAAAGACAAAATATGGTAACTTAAACCATTCTTGGAAGTTCTGACTTTTTCCCCTCAATTCCCTCCATTCTCACGCAAACTTACTCTCAATTTAATCAGAAAAATTCTGATATCATAAAGCTTGTTGACCTACTCTATCATTTTCCTAAAAATCCACACACACTCTCTCTCTTTTTCTCTCTCAACCTCTTTCTCCTTCACGTTCTTCTCCTTCATCTCCCTCTCATTTTCCTCTGTTAATATTTGAAAAAAAATATACAGAGATTTTGTTGGGGTAAATTCGAAGGAAGCTTGAAAAGGATTGTTTTGAGGTAAGCACACGTTTTTTTGGTATTTTCTAATATTGTATCTCTCCTCAGTCTGACTGCAATATCTCTGTCTAGGAATTTTGTTTTGCTCTAAATTTTTAATATGTTATTTATGCATGTGTTATGTGATATTCCTCCAAGTTTCACATTATTTCAATTTTTCTATAAAAAGTTATGAATTTTCTTCTCTCTGTCACTCATTGTTGATTTATGCTAAACGGTAGTGTTGAATTATTTCTATGTTTCGACCCTTATATCTTTGCCTACAAATTATGTTAAACGATAGCGTTAAACGGTAGTATTTAGACTGTTTAGACAGTAAATTTGTTAAACTTTTATTGTGTAATGTTTTTGTATGATTATATTATTTTATTTGGAGATGAGAAATTATGGAGGCACTATATTATGTTAATATGATGTCATATGACTTTTGAGGTCTAAACAAATTTATTTTAATTGTTTGGGAATAATTATTGCATGTAATTCACTGTCTAAATTGTTTATGGCTATTTTTGTCTCTGCCATTTAATGCACGATTTGAGCTGTAAAAAATTTATTTAAAGGTGATTTTTGGATATGTTATAGTTCTATGTGTCTATTATATCACTTAAATTTTTTAGATTTTTCTATGGTATGAAAATGTGATAAATGGACCTGAGATATGGATTGTTCACTGTGTTATTGTTGCTGGCAGATTTTGGTATGTAAGATGTATGACTTGTTTTAAATACTAAATGAAATTTTTATGACTAAAGAAAAATCATGGTGATAGGTTTATGTATTATCTTTATTCCTGCAAATATGGTGTTCAAATTATATGTGAATGTAAAGTTATTAATTTTTAAATTTATGAAGGTCAGAAATATAAGTGTTGTTTTAATGTTTTATGGTTAATGAAAAATGTAGTATGAATTGTCATGTTTCAAGAGATGAATATATGTATGATGCTATATGAAATGGATGTTATGTTGTGGTAATTAATTCATTAAAAATAAATGTTAATTGCCATTTTATGAAAGTATGACACGAACATAATATGAAGTGAGCACATCGAGACCGCGGCATCGTCACCTACAAGATAAGGTTAAGTAAGCTTTAAGAGGTAAGTACATTCTCACCTGCAACATGATATGTTTTATAAAGGTTTGAAATTATGTTCATGATGATATCTATGATGGTTTTATGATGATTTTTCATGAAGTATTAT
>CAMOHE010050961.1:0-43260 GCA_946598075.1 Artocarpus hirsutus
TGCTGCTTCTGGCCCCATATGTTCTGACTCGTCGTCCTTGTGAACTCCTGTTCGCACCTCTCGTTTTCTTTCTCCAGGTCGATCCAGCCCTTGGCTCTGTTCAGTGTTTCCTGGATCGTCTGTGGGTAGTCGAAACATATGCTATTTTTGAAGGATGATTTGTGCAGGACTCCCTTCTTCAGCGCCTCGCGGGCTGTCCCATCCTCCAAATCTAAAATCTCGGAGAGTGTTCTGCTGAATCTTTTAATATAGGCCCGCAATGGCTCCCCTGGGCTTTGGATAACAGACCACAAATCTTTGGTCGTTTTCCCGGTTTTAATGTGCACCGAATATGATTTCACAAATTGATTCGCCAGTTCTTCAAAGCTGTCAATCGATCTAGTTTTGAGGTTGCTGAACCATCGAAGGGCTGGGCCTTTGAGTGATTGTGCAAACAGCTTGCACATCATCTCATCCAGGATCGAGTCTGGTATATTGGTAGCACTGACCAAGTTCTTGTATTGCAGCAGGTGGTCTTTTGGATCCGAGGTTCCATCGAAGCGAGCGAACATAATGTTCCCGTACTTTGGTGGAACTATAGAAGTTATTCTTCTCGTCAGCGGGGTATCCCAGATGTTTTTAGAGATGTCGTCCAATGCCAGAGTCTTGCTTGTGGCCCTGGAAACCTTCTCGTCAATTCTCTCTTCTACGAGTCTAGAATTTTGCTCGAGCATTTCTCTCATCATAGATTGGATCGACTCTGGGGTTAGCAGATTGGCGACTGGTTCTTCTCGTCGGATTGTTCTTTCGATTCCTTCGTTTCTGTCCATCTCTTCGTCGTGGCGTCTGTGCTCCGTATCGACGTTTGTTGCGGTTGGGGTCGTCGTAGTCGCATCAGTTGCCGTTGTCGCCGGTGTTGGAGTCGATGAAGAATATAACGGCTGCATTCTTCCAATCGGGCTGTGAGTTCGTCGTTGCCTTCCCGGTTGTGGGGTGTGGAATTGTTGTTGCGTCGTTGTAGTTGGATGTGTTGAATACCCATAATACGGGTAATAATATGACTGCGAAGCTATCTGGGAGTTTTGATAGCTAATTTGGCTTCTTAAAGCCAAATTTTCACTGCTCAGTTGTTCCATCCTCTTGTCACATTCCTGAGCGAGTGCTGCTTGTTCTTGGAGTGTTTTCTTCAGTGTCTCCATCTCTGCTACAAGTGTTTCCATACGTCAGTCTTGGGTTGTCTTCCACCGCCGTTTCCAGTGTGTGCTGGTTATCCACGTTGTTCGCCATTTGAATCCGAGTCCCTAGATCTTGGAGTTGATGACTTGATGGCCCCATGGTGGGTGCCAAACTATGGACAAATTTTCCTACAGATTTCCAAATCAAGCAATTGAGAACTTGGGCCCTCAAATCATCGTTAGATTGACCTGTCCACTCGGATACGCACACGAAATTAGAATTAAACGAAAGAAAAATAAAGCAGAAATAAAGAACACAGCCAAATTTATAGTGGTTCACTCTGTTAATGAAGAGCTACGTCCACTGTAGTTCACTATCTGGTTTTCTGTGTACAAATTGCAGTATTATAAAGAAACTAGGACGAAAGTAAACAGGCAGAGTGTCTTTTTCTGTATATCCTTTTGTATATCTTTCGCAGCTACCTCTCCACTATATATAGACTGAAATTGAGACGTGGTCTTTAACCGTTAGATGGAGTGAAGTAATGCTTCGCAGGTAACTGTGATACAGGGATACGTGTCGGTCGATGATTTGCTGCAGAATCCACTACTTCCTCATATTCAGGTCCTGTACTCAACGTGCGTTAAACGTTAGAACGTGCTATCCGTCGAACGATACGAATGATCCAGTCGATCGGTTCGTCAAACGATCTGGACGAGCGGTACCCTGAATGAGTCGATAGTCGGTTTGGGAAGCAATTCCAAACTATCGAATCGAATAACCGATTCGATCGTGCGACCCGTTCGATTCGCTCGATCAACATTGTTGGGCCGCCAGGGCCCACGGTCAATTTGGGCCTGTCCAAATTGTACCCCAACAATCATTAAGGATTGCCTCAATCTGACTTGCACGCCTTTGGCACTCCCTTAGGGCAATCCAAATTAAGGACTCTACGCATCGCCAACATGCCGAGCTTTACATCTCATTCTGATGGATCATTTTCAAGAGATAGAGACTTCCCTGATCCAAATATGTTTGAGTCTCTCTCAGCCCTCCGTTCTCTTACATTTGATCCTTTTTGCGAGATAAAGACTTTCCTTAAAGGGTTTAAGCATTTGAAGAACCTACAAGAACTCCAAATTTTGCGTTGTGCTAGTTTGAAGGACATAAGTTGGATCGGCAACATTAAATCACTTAGGATACTTTCGCTCAAGCTATGCCCCAAGTTGACGATTTCACGTGATACAATCAAGAGCCTCATGTCTTTAAATGTGAATATTGAGGAATGCCCTTAGGTTTCTTATGTAGCACGCATGCTTAACGATCCCTCATACAAGATATCTATCGTTTCTTCAGGTATTGTTGTTCATTTCTCATCGTTGATCAAGCATTAATTAATTACCATTGGCATCTCTTCTCCACACGTTCAATTTATTGTTTTGTTTTGACAACTTTAAATAATTTGTCTAAATTAAGCGATTTGTTAAAGAAAAAGTATTTATTACAACCATATTAAAGAAAAATGAAAGCATAAACTAATATTTTAAAGCATCTAGACAACCGTAGTAAAATAGAGGGAGGAGATGATGATTGATGAGAACCATGTCAAGACTATAAAAATGACAAAAAAAGCAAGAGTGATGGCTGACAAAGAGAAACCAGAAAGTGCAAAGAAGCTGCTTGAAGCTCGAACCTTGCTTGAGGATTGATGAGCCTAACCCCTTACTTGACAAGCTAAAATCAGAGCTACAACAACTGAGAGACTTGATGGAATCAAAAGATACGAATGCAAACGCTGCCTTCAGTGATGATGAGATGATTGTTGCAACTAGAGATGTCTCTCCAGGGGAACGTGCAGCATTCATATCAGCAAAAATATAGCTGGCAGTCATCCATAAGCACCCCTTGAAGAAAATGAATTAAAGGTGTTGTTGGAGGTGATTGGGTTAGAAGACAACAAAGAAAGTTGGACAAATTGATCTTGTGGGTCATTGATGTTAGCAGGAGCATAGGGGATGGAGGAAAGTTGGACAAATTGGAAAATGCAATGCAATTCCTCATTAAGAAACCTAGCCCTATTGATCATTTATCCATTGTCACATACGCTGACAAACCAAATTTGTTGTTTCCATTGTCTCAAATAACTGAAGATTCTAGGGCCAAGATTATAGAGGAAGTAAATGAGTTAGTTGCCAATGGTAACAAAAACATCTCTGATGGCCTTACAATAGTCTTGAAAGTGCTCAATGACTGCCAAAGGAGGAAAGTGTCAATGCCATTGTGCTTATGTCCAATGGTGAACAAAACATTAGCGGTGATGCTCCTCAGGTTCAAGACAACAATGTGCCAGTACACACGTTTGATTTTGGCACAGACCACGATCCAAGGGTACTGCTACGTTGAAATAAGTCTTGAATACTAATATATTGCAAAAGTTGAATGCTAATTCATGACATATGTGTGCTCATTCATTTGATAGGTGCTCAAGGCCGTCGTGAACAACAGTAAAAGAGGAACATTCTCATATGTTCAAATCCAAGACAACTTGAACACTACATTTTTCGATTACGTGGATGGTCTTCTCATTGTGATTGCTTCAAACTTGAGGCTGACCATCACACAAGGCAATAAAGAATCAAGAATCAAGGGAGTGTCTGCTAGAAACTATCTACAATGCAAGGATGATGTTGCCAGCTCTATAACTATTTTCTTTGGCAATCTCTAAAACAAAGAAGTACGCAAGGTCATAGTGGAACTTCTTTCTACAGTTTACAATCTGAGGGAGGCGGAAGTGCTCAAAGTCACTAATAATTATGGGTGGGGTTTTTTTTTTAAATAGCTAAAAATGTTAGAAATTTTGTTTTCCTGTATAGTTTTTTACCTTATATATAATTATATGTTTCATATACATATAATATAATAATAACAATGGAATTGCAGTCTTGTGGGGTATCAACTGTTCAAAGCGATTCCTCTAAGTGCTGTCTTAACCCGCATCAGGACAGCCATGGGGGAAGAGAAGGAGGAGGAAATGATTGATGAAAACAGTGTCAAGACTGCAAAGGTGATAAAAGAAGCAAGACTAGTGACAGTTTGTTGCAATGTGGAGCCAAATCAACCTAGTAAAGAAAAAAGAAGGGGGCAGTGGTTAGGCCCCACGGTGCCTAAAATAAGGGCCACGACGCCCGTCCAAAATTCTAACCAGTGCCACGACGCTCAAAATGATCGCCGCGGCGCCTACCAGAGTGCAAACCAATGCCGCGGCGTCGGTTTCAAGAGCCTGGACGCCTGAAGTCTGGTTTCTTGCAAAATTTTGAGTCAAAGTCAAATTCAAGCGCCCCAAAAATGGGAAACTACTAAGGTTTCTCATTAGTTTCTATTTTTCTCTTTCTTAGGGTGTAAATAGACATAAGGTGGCTAGGGTTGAGAGATAGAGTGGCATTATTTTGTGTGAAGCATATTTTTGTGAGAGCTCCATTGTTGAGAGAGAAAAATTCCCACAAGGTGCTAAGTAGAAGAAAGATTTTGGAAACACTATTTGAGAGTGTATGATAAATTCTCTTGTAATCTATAATTTTCTTCATCATAGTGGAATCTACAATGGGCAGAAACATGACATAGTCTTAAATTTGGACGAACCTGTATAAAAATTTGGTGTCTCTCTTTTCTTTTTTTCTCGAATATCTTTTCTGCAATTATTCATTCTTGCGATCCTTAGAATTAGGAGCTGCCTAATTCCCCAACAAGTGGTATTAGAGCGAAGGTTTGGATCAAGAATGATGACAGAAGAAGAAGGTTTAGCAACCGGTATCACCAAATTTGATGGTTCAGATTTTTCCTATCGGAGGATGCAAGTTGAAGACTACCTCTATAGCAGGAAACTGCACTTGCCCTTGGGTAATAAGCCTGAAGGCATGAAGGATGAGGAGTGGACTCTCCTTGATAGACAGGTGCTGGGTGTGATCCATTTGACCCTGTCAAAGAACGTGGCCCACAACGTTGCAGAGGAGAATACTACAACAGGAATGATGAAGGCTCTGTCAAAGATGTATAAGAAGCCCTCAGCCAATAACAAGGTACATCTCATGAACAAGCTCATTGATTTAAAAATGCCTGAAGGTGCCTCGGTGGTAGAGCAACTGAACAGTTTCAACACTGTTTTGAACCAATTGGTCTCTATAGAGATTAAATTCAATAATGAGATCAATGCCCTAATACTCTTAGCCTCGTTACCGAATAGTGGGGAACCTATGAGGGTGGCCATTACAAATTCGATTGGAAATACAAAATTGTAGTTTGTTGATGTCAGAAACTCCATTCTTGCAAAAGAAGTTCGCAAGAAGGATTCAGGTGAAGCCTCAACGTCAAACTCAGACCTAAATGTTGATAATAAGGGAAGGAAACTTGAGAGGCATTCCAACAAGGATAATGGCAAGAGAGGCAAGTCGAGGAATGGGAGAAGCAGGTTGAGAAACGGTAGGACTATGGACTGCTGGAATTATAGAAAGACCGGCCACTTGAAAAAGAATTGCAGGGCTCCAAGGAAGAATGAAGACAAGAATAATGACACTGCAAATGCCGTCACAGAATAGGCACAAGATGCCTTAATCTTGTCTGTTGACAATTCTTTTGATTCGTGGGTGATAGATTCAAGAGCATCATTCCACACCACTACACACCGTCCTGTCTTAGAGAACTACATTGCTAAAAATCATGGTAAGGTTTATCTTGCTGACGGAGAACCTTTGGATATTGTTGGCATTGGAGATGTCAGTTTGAAAATGCCTAATGCGTCTATGTGGAAGATTCATAAGGTGAGACATGTTCCCAAACTAATACACAACTTGATTTCAGTGAGACAACTAGATGATGAAGGATACAATGAAACCTTCAATTGTGGAGGTTGGAAAGTCACAAAGGGAGCTATGGTTGTTGCTCGAGGACGTAAAGCTGGAACTCTCTATATTAATTTCAGTTGCAAAAATACCATAGCAGTTACTGACTCTACTGTTAACACTGAGCTATGGCATAATAGGCTTGGTCACATGAGTGAGAAGGGAATGAAGGTGCTTCACTGTAAAGGAAAACTGTCGGGATTGAAAACTGTTGATCATAGTTTGTGTGAAGCCTGCATCTTTGGCAAGTAGAAAAGAGTCAGTTTTTCAACAACAAGCAAAGGGCCTAAGTCCAAGAAGCTGGAGCTAGTTCACACTAATGTGTGGGGACCTACGACAGTGAATTCCCTTGGTGGCGCTAACTACTATGTGACATTCATTGCTGACTCAAGCAAGAAGGTATGGGTTTACTTTCTGAAAAACAAATCTGGCGTCTTTGATGCTTTCAAGAGATAAAAAGCTATGGTGGAGAATGAGACAGATTTGAAGGTAAAGGGCTTACAGTCTGACAATGGGGGAGAGTACTTAAATGATGACTTCAAGCAATACTATGCTGAGAATGGAATAAAGATGAAGGAAACTATTTCAGGGAAACCATAGCAAAATGGTGTAGCTGAGAAGATAAATAGGACTCTAGACGAGGATGCAAGAAGCATGAGGTTGCATGCGGGGTTGCCAAAGTCGTTTTGGGCTGAGGCAATTAATACAGCAACTCATCTAATTAACAAAAGTCCATCCACACCGCTAAAGTTCAAGCTACCGGAAGAAGTATAAAGCGGCAAAAAGGTTGACCTCTCCTACTTGAAAGTATTTGGTTGTGTTTCCTATGTCCACATTGATCTTGCTACAAGAAGTAAACTTGATGCAAATTCTAAGAAGTGTTTTCTGATTGGCTATGATAGGACTGTACACAAAAACCGAAAAACCAAAACCGCCCGAATAACCACCCGACAAAAGACCGAAAAAATTAGTTTTGTGGAAACCGAACAAGTTCGGTTTGGTTAACCAAACCATACACTATTGGACGGTTCGGTTTTGGTTTGAAAATTTTGGTTCAGTTTGGTTTGAAAATTTCAGTTTGGTGACTCATTATGTCGGTTTGGTTTAAAAATTTGGTCTATGTGACTCATTATGCTTTATTTGCTTATGCTTTTCTCAAAAGGTTATTAGGTGTTTCTCTTTTATACTTCAAAGTAAAGTTTGTTAGTCTCATGAAAATTAAAAACAATTTAAAAAACTCAAATATATATAATATATATATATATATATCATTCTCAAAGATTTTTAATGATTTCAACCTAAGTGCTATGACAAATTGTAAATGTCAATTGCCATTATAGTATTTTTTTTTTTTAGCACCATTTCAAAAAGAACCTAAACAATACACAATACATTGTCCTATTTTAGCAATTCTTTTACAAAAAATTAAAATAAAATGTGGTAAACTGATAGTACGCTTCTTGTATACCATTAGATTACCATCTGTTAAAAACCGAACCGAACCAACAATGAAAACCAACTATGAACGGTAGGTTAACTGATCGAATCTTCTTGGTATTGGATGCGGTTTTAGTTTTTGAATTCTAAAAACTGACAGTTGCGGTTCAGCAACCGAACCGACCAAAACCGATGCTAACCGACTGAAGAACACCCCTAGGCTATGATGGACTTGAGTTTGGTTATTGTCTTTGGGATGACCAAAATCAAAAAATTATTAGGAGCAAGGACGTGATCTTCAATGAAAGTGTTCTGTATAAGGACAAAAACAACACTAACTCTAGAAGTTCAGGTTCTGAAGACAAGAAGCCTGAGGTGATTCCATTGAAGGATCTTCCTGAAGTGGAAGTGGAAAATTCAAAAGTTGAAAACCAAGAAAATATTGCTCCAGAGGGAAACCAGAGTACTCATGCCACACTAGTCAAAAGATCTAGCAGGACTATCAGACCGCCACAAAGATACTCCCCTTCTCTGCATTATATTTTGTTGACCGACAGAGGTGAGCCAGAGAGCTATGATGAAGCCATGGAGGCTAAAGATTCGATCAAGTAGGAGTTAGCCATGAGGGATGAGATGGATTCCTTAATGTCTAGTCAGACATGGCAACTGGTAGAGTAACCAAAAGGCAAAAAAGCCTTGTACAACAAGTGGGTATACTGGATAAAAGATGAATCTGATGGCAATAAAAGGTATAAGGCAAGGCTGGAGGTAAAAGGCTTTCAATAGAAAGAGGGCATCGACTTTAATGAGATTTTTTCTCTAGTGGTGAAATTAACCACGATCAGGACAATACTTGCTTTAGTGGCAAATGAAGACTTATTCTTGGAACAGTTGGATGTTAAGGAGGCCTTTCTCCATAGTGATTTGGAGGAGGAGATCTACATGAAGTAGCCACAAGGTTTCGAAGTACCAAGTAAGGAGAATTTGATATGCAAACTTCAAAAGAGCTTGTATGGCCTCAAACAAGCTCCTAGGCAGTGGTATAAGAAGTTTGACGATTTTATGTGCAGCAATGATTTCTTGAGGTGTCAAGGAGATCACTGTTGTTATGTGAAGAATTTTTGTGACTCCTACATCATATTGTTGCTATATGTCGATGACATACTGATAGCAGGAGGTTGCAAACAAGAGATTGACAAGCTGAAGAAGGAACTGTATAAGAAGTTTGCAATGAAGGATTTGAGTGCTGCAAAGCAAATCCTTGGGATGACAATAACGAGGAATAGTAATAGTTTGAAACTGTCACAGAAAGAATATGTTGAAAAGGTACTTAGTAGATTCGACATGAGTAATGCGAAGCCTGTGTGTAGTCCTTTGGCCAGTCACTTCAAGTTATCAAAGGAGCAATTACAACCACGAAGCAGGAACGAGACCACATGGCCAAGGTGCCTTATGCTTAAGCAATAGGCAGTCTCATGTATGCCATGGTTTGTACTAGACTGGACATTGCACATGCAGTGGGAGTTGTGAGCAAATACATAAGCAATCCATGTAAGTAACATTGGAAGCGAGTGAAGTGGATTCTCAGATATCTGAGTGGTACTCTAGGTTTAGCACTGTGTTTCAAGAAGTCAGACTTGGGACTATAGGGCTATGTTGATGCTGATATGGTTGGAGACATTGATGGCAGAAAAAGTACCACTGGTTATGTCTACACTTTGGGTCTCGAAGCTGTAGAAGATAATTGCACTCTTTACAACAGAAGCAGAGTATGTGGCAATGACAGAAGTGAGCAAGGAGATGATTTGGTTGCAGTCGTTTGTAGAAGAACTAGGTCACAAGTAGGAAAGGAGTGCATTACACAGTGACAGTTAGAGCGCCATTCACTTGACAAAAATCTCGCATTTTATGCTAGGACGAAGCATATACAGTTGTTGTATCACTTCATCAGATCGGCTTTAGAAGATGAGGTGCTAAAGCTTGAGAAGATTCTTGAGAGTCAGAATCCAATAGATATACTCACCAAGACGATTCCGATCGAGAAACTAAAGTTATGCACAACTTCAGTTGGACTTTTCCATGAGGCGTGAGAAGTTGTTGACACTGCAGTTGGAGACATGGTGATTGATTAGTCTCCATGTGGGAGATTGTTGCAATATGGAGCCAAATTAACCTAGCAAAGAAAAGATAAGGGGGCAGTGGCCGGACACCGCGGCACCCAAAATGAGGGCCGCGGTACTCGCCCAAAATTCTAACTAGCGCCGCGGCACCCAAAATGAGTGCTGCGACACTTGCCTGAGTGGAAACCAGCGCCGCGGTGCCTGAAGTATGGTTTCTTGTAAAATTTTGAGTCAAAGTCAAATTCAAACACCCTACAAATGGGAAACTACTAGGGTTTCTCATTAGTTGCTATTTTTTTCTTATTTGGGGTATAAATAGACATAAGGTGGCTAGGGTTGAGAGATAGAGTGGTATTATTTTGTGTGAGGCATATTTTTATGAGAGCTCCATTGTTGAGAGAGAAAAATTTCCACAGGGTGCTAGTTAAAAGAGAGATTTTGGAAACACTGTTTGAGAGTGTGTGATAAATTTCTCTTGTAATTTATAATCTCCTTCATCAGAGTGGAATTTGCAACAGGTAGAAACAAGACGTAGTCTCAAATTTGAATGAACCTGCATAAAAATTTGGTCTCTCTCTTTTCTTCTTTTCTCTAATTTCTTTTCTACAATTATTCGTTCTTGCGATCATTAGAATTAGGAGGTGCCTAATTCCCCAACATGGTTGACAATGAGAAGTTACTGGAGGATGCTGAGAGGAAACTGCTTGAAGCTCAAATCTTACCGGAGGATCATGTTGAGATCAATCATGAGCCTTATCACGCCAACCACCCATTGCTTGACATGTATAAAAAGAAAGGGCGTCCTTTCACACTCTCATTTGAGGCGTCCCATTATCGCCAGCGGTCTACTGTAAGAGGTGATGATGATATGAAAAATCTACGCTTAGTTGCAACTCCACATATATGGACGCATACCTTAAGCAAGCATAGGAATTTGATTGTTAATGGGAAGCAAATATGCTTTGCCACGACCCTATGTTTCTGTTGAGACCGCTCATTATTCTAGAAGAGATACTAACCATATTTTGATTGTACCTCAATTTACCTATCTCAATAAAATCTATGATTAAAGAACGTCTTGAGATTCAAGCAATTGCGGATGATATAACTAGTAAATATGTTCCACCATATGTCAACATATTTTATTGTTTAGGGGGAATTATGCTTGTTTTTGTTTTTAGGGCAAGTAGTTACGGGGTTTGCTGTGACTTTTTATTATCTTTCAATCAGGGTCTAGTTTTCATATATATATATTTTTTTTTGTTGTTTTATTTTGACTAGTACTTTTCTAGTTTGTTCATGTTTTCATGGCTTTATATGTCTTTTGTGGTGTCAGTTATGTGTATATAGATACTTATACTTTCAATTTGAAATTTTCTGAAAGCCTAAAACGATCTAAGCCCTCGTGTTTCTGAGCTAAACCTTGGCACTGAAGACAAGAATTCCAAGCAAGTGCGTTCTTCTAAGGTAGTATTGCTTCTTCATTGCGCAAATACTTTTTTTTTTCATTTTGAATGCTCTTTTAGTCATTATTTTTTCATTTGGAATATTCATTATGTTTTCAATTTTTTTTAATTAGGGTGCTTCTGTCGGTGCTCCGAAGCGGGATCAAAAAAGACTCGGGTTGTTTCGTACCGGTAATGTTACCAAGTGCAAGACATCATGCCCGCTTGTGAAAGCCACGGCAAGCTTTGCAGTGAAAGCGTACAGGGAAGCTAAGGTAATAAGGCCTTAGTTGTTTGTTCGCTAGCACTAGAAAAATTGGCAACAGTGAATGGAAATTTGTGACATAACGGATGTTTGTACAAAGTCAAGGTTTGCAGAGGAAAACATGTCATTATATATATATATATATATTTGTGAAAAGGACGAGTGGGAAATGTTAAGAGAGAAGAGAGAAGATAGATGAGAAAGGGGTAGAGAGAGAGAGTAATTGCTCCGCTAGAAGAGGCAAAAACATCTCCACTGCACATACATGTTGGTGCAAAACGACCAGAAAGTCTTAAATCCATACAAGATCCTCTCTCTGCGTTTTCCAAAATAATGCATCTTCCATTACAAGCTCTAGTAGTGACTAGGCCGCTACATTTTACAGATTCAGGAAAATACTTGCACTTCCTCCATTGGCCTTTTCGTTTAAGATCTTTTTCAAGTTCTTCGTTGGCTTTTGAGAGTTCCCTACGACTCAACAAAGACAAACCCCCAGCTTATATATATATGTGTGTATAACTAGCATTACAAGGCAGTTACGTTGGAAGCTGCTAGATATTATTTAATCCACGCCATGCCCCCATTCAATCTTTAATTATTAATTGTTAGAATCGGAAAAACTAGAAAATGTAATACACAAATTACAGCTCAAAAAAACAAACGTAATATGCCAAACACGCTGCGAGTCGGAGGTTGGGCCGGGCCCTGTTAGTGAAACTGACAAAGATGGTTGGCCTATCAGCCTAGGCGCCCTACATCTCCGCCTGTCGGGTGGATAGCACCCTCGAGCACTAGGACTGGCAATTTTAGACACACACGATTATATGATATGAAAACGACACAAGATAAACATGTTTGAACCGCACATTTATTAATTGTATCATAAATAGGTTGGCACGAATAACACAAAAATAAACGGAATGGATTCGTGCTAACACGCTAAATACGCCTTAACACATTTAATTAAACAGGCCGTAAACGTGTTGACACGGCACGACACGACCCGTCCATTTATAACACATTTAAACTTAAAAATAAAAATATTTGAAATATTTATAGTAGGTTAGTATTAATTAGATATTGTGTTTTTATTAATTTTCTTTATTAGCTTTTAAAAAAAATAATTTTTTTTATTTTTTTATTTTTAGTTAATTATGTCATAAACGTGTCAATATTCGTGTTCTTATTGTGTCAACCTGTCACGGCACGTTTAATAATCGTATTAATCGTGTCGTGCCGTGTTATGCGTATCATAAGCGTGTCGTGTTCGTGTTTGTATTTCTAGCACGTTTGTTAATCGTATCGTGTTCGTGTTTGGGCTAAACATGTTGTGCTGTAAACGTGCCGACACGAACACTATTATTACCACCTCTATCGAGCACAAAACTTTTGTTGTGCTCATTCAAGGATTGTTTAATGTTCAAATCATATGTCAATCAACGCAAAATTGTTTAAAATTTTGATTTGAAAGAAATGCACAGAAATGTCACCTCTCAAAAAATACTTCGTCTAAAGCATTGTCAAGTAGCTCTGCAAAAGTAATTGTTTAGATCGATTTGTAATTTTAGGATTGCTTTTCTTTGCACACATCTGATCAGGTGCATTAAAATATTGCGTAGAATTTCTAGCTTCGAGGAAAAAAAAGAAGGAATCCGATCTTAAGTTAATAATCTCTTGTTTTCTTTTTCTTTTTTTTTTTTCAATTTCTGACAGTGGTTAATATTTGGTTTCCTTTCCAGTTGGCATGGCTCTTTGGCTGCCTGCTTTGAACATTTTCATTGTTTTTTAAATTTTTATGTTTGCAGAAGTTAATGAACAACATAACGAGTTTCATGTTTTTGAGTCTCAGCATCCCCCTTTTTCTCTGTGAGATTTTCTTAATTTTAAATTTTGTTGGCATTTGCCACATCCTGATCTGGAACCTGCGGAGTTCTACTCCGAAACTTGGTGTGTTTTGCTCCTCAACGCTAGAACTTGGTAGCTTCTGCGACGGAGCCTAGCGGGTTCCTACTTCAATACCTACTAGGTTCCACTCTAACAACCCGTGTTGGTCAAGGCAGTTGATATTTCTTTGTTTTAAATAAACAATGTTAGAACTTGGTAAGTTCGTGCTCCAGAATTGACCAGGTTATGCTTTGGTATCCCTCACCAGGGACTAGAGTAATCTACAGGGAACAAGAAGAAAGATAATTTGGACTTCTAATAAATCTTTTCTAATTAAATAAAAAAAGGTAAATTAGACTTTTAATAAATTTTTTTTTAATTAAGGGAACAGTTTTGAAAAAAACTTTTAACAAGACAGTCTTAAAAAGGTTCCCCTTTTAAGGGCCATTCTTGTATTTCTCTTTTTCTATGGGTGGCATTATAAAATCTATGTACCAAAAACGTGGCAAGGACCTTAAATACTTGAAGAGTGAAGAAAAAATTATATGTTATGTCACATTACTACGCATATTATTTGTGTAAGTTCTGTAACACTACAAAATTTTGGAACTTTTAAAGAGTGAGTATTAAAATACGTCGTTGATAAAAATTTCCATAAAAGGAAGAGTGAATGGATCGTAGTAGGCCCATGGCCGTGGGCGGATATGAAAAAGAGGCCCAAAGCCGAGGCTCCTGTTGTAGTCGAGATTAGATGATGATGTGTCATGGGTGTTTTGTGGTGGTTGTCCGGAATGACTTTTGTTTATTTTTAACCCTACTTTTATAGTTTTAGGGGAAAAAAAAAAAAAAGAATGCAAGTGCTAATCCCTTGGTTGGTGAGATAGAAATAGATAATAAAAACTATACTCCATTTCCATTAAACACACGAGGGGGCTTGGTTTAGTTTCCAGTTTTAATGGAAGTAATAGTAGAGTGAAACTGAAGAGAGTTGTTGTTCTTGTATTTGTTGGTGGATCTGCAGAAGAGAGAGAAAGAGAAGAGAGAGAGAGAGAGAGCGGAATAGAAGAAGAAGAAGAAGAAGAAGAAGAAGAAGCAATGGGTTGTTGTTATTCGAAAACGCAGGAGAATAAGAAATGGGAAAGAGATGAAATTGGGAAAACGACAACGACAAGTGATGGGTCTTACTCTTACTCTTATTGTGGGAGGAAGTGCTTCAACGCTTCCTCGAAAACCGCGTGTCTGTATACTCAGCAAGGCAAGAAAGGCACTAATCAGGACGCCATGCTTGTTTGGGAGGTTAGTAATAATTGCTTGTTAATTTCTAGTACTAAACTTAAATCAAATCAAAATAAATATTTAACTTTTTCATGTTCAATTCATTCTCCGTAAATATGGGTATTAGTATTTGACATTGACAGTTGACAAATGCATAATACATTTTGGGTCTCGGAATTAATCAGATTAAACTTCATGCCTTGGGGTTCTCTTTATCTGTAAAGAATGAAGTTGAACGCTTGAATTATACCACAATCTTCCTTGGGGTTGGCCAAAAGTAGAACTAAAACTCTCTTACCAGAGCTTGCCTCTCTAGAAAATAGATACTGTCATGTCATTCCTCAACAAATATATATTTGCCTTTGCATTTGGTATCTGCGGCCTTAAGCCATTCAATAATCCTAGTCCTTTGAAATTTGAATTTTTGATGCCAAGTTAAATCCCTTGCTGCTTTAATTTAATAATACCATCCATGATATTACCTTTCAGCTTTGTGAGATACAACTATAATCGTCGCTGGACTTAAAAACTTGTTCTGATTCAAAAGTCGATGGATGGACGAGATTCCTTAACTTCTCTACTGAATCTACCAAACTTATTCTGAATCCGATGCCAATCCCCTAATATTCAGCGCACATTGTGATATAGGACAACACGTTCCGGTCCAAAGACCACTAACTTCATCTCTCATCACCCAGGCTTCACTCTTATAATCTCTCCACCACCCTCTTCATCATTCCCATTTTCCAAAGAGCCTTGTCTAAATCTTTGACATTTTCTTTCTATTCATTACGGTAGGTTTAGAACTAGAAAGACCAGACCTGTTGTTATGGTCTAAAATGATGCAATTCCGAAATCATTTTTCATATTCGGAATCAAGTAATCAAACTATGACAAATTAAAGAAAAATTCCTCCTTAAAATTCGATAAAATTTCCCATTCAAGTTCCACTGACTTGTTATTAACCATTGCCTCTACCATTATGATTTCTCCCTCTGTTGAATCTTCCTCTTCGAACAAAATTACCTCTTACAGCTCCATTATAAATTCTGACTTTAATTTTACCCTTGTTGTCCACCATTATAATTACAGCGATTAAGACGGTTTGTAGAGGCCCAATCTAATTGAGTAGCAAGATTACTTTCAACTAATTATGTACGGAAATAACGAGGCTAATTACAAAATACCTTTATTTAATAATGTTACATGTGATTACTTAATTTTAATTATCTCTGGCATAGAATTTCAGTTCAAGGAGTGATACCATATTTTGCGGGGTATTTGATGGGCACGGTCCTTTTGGTCATATGGTGGCAAAGAAAGTCCGTGATTCTCTTCCTCTCATACTATCTACTCAGTGGAAATCTCATTGTAAGAATGAGAATCCTGATGCGACCAGAGATTGTGAACAAACTTCAACTTCAATGGACGATGAATGGTGTGAGCCATTGAAGCAAAATGAAAACCTCCCTGAGGTGTATATTGCACTCAGACAGTCGATGTTGAATGCTTTCAAATTGATGGATAAGGATTTGCAATTACATCCCACCATTGACTGCTTCTGCAGTGGAACAACTGCTGTTGCCTTGGTAAAACAGGTACTTGAGCCTACCATTCAAGAAGCGATGATGTCTTTTATGGAAGTTTTATATCTGACAAGACATGATATGACATAATTTCTAGTAATGTTGTTTGGTTTCTTAGGGTCAGCATCTTGTGATTGGAAATGTTGGTGACTCTAGGGCAGTTCTTGCTACGAGAGACAAATACAATGCTCTGGTTGCTGTACAGTTGACTGTGGACTTAAAGCCTGATCTCCCTGGTCTCTCTCTCACTTACACACTCTCTTCACCTCTAAACATTAAACTTTTCTCTTGAATGTCTTGTAAATATGTTTTTCCTTTCAAATAATTAGGGGAAGCTGCAAGGATACAACGATGCAAGGGACGGGTTTTTGCATTGCAGGATGAGCCTGAGGTTGCTCGGGTCTGGTTGCCAAATAATGACTCGCCTGGTCTTGCAATGGCCAGAGCTTTTGGGGACTTTTGTCTCAAGGATTTTGGTTTAATTTCAGTTCCAGATGTTTATTATCACCATGTTACCGAAAGGGATGAATTTGTCATTCTTGCAACTGATGGGGTATCTTTCTCTTTTCCTTTGTTAATTTGTTCCTCCTTTTGTTTTCTTCCAAGTGATGCAGTAAATTTTCCCCGTGCAGGTTTGGGATGTTCTCTCGAACAAGGAAGCTGTGGATATCGTGGCTTCAGCCCCAGGTTGCACAACAGCCGCGAGAGCTCTTGTGGACTGTGCTGTTAGAGCCTGGAGGCTTAAATACCCCACTTCAAAGAGCGATGATTGTGCTGTTGTTTGCCTCTTTCTAGAAAATGTATCTTCGGGCAGCACAGCTGTTCTGGAGGATGATAAGACCAAGAATCATGGAGAGGCATTAGAGAAGACAGAGATAGCGGACGAGAATACCAGTGGGGGTTTAGAAGTCGATGGTTTTCATCCTTTTGCTCTTGAGCATTCGGGAACTCTAGGAAGTTGTAATGAGATTGTGCCGGTTTCCGAGGTGACCGAGGAAAAGTTTCTTACAAAGGGCCAGTCAAAAAGAAGCCTAGCAGAGTGCATTTCAACTGCAGATGACGAGGAGTGGTCGGCTTTGGAAGGTGTTACCCGGGTTAATAGTTTGCTAAGCCTCCCAAGGTTTATGTCTGGTGAGAAGAGATCAGGCAGCTGGAGAAAGTGGTTGTGACATGTTCTTGTGGATTGCTGTAATTTTTTCCTTCAATTTTGTATCGGAGTTTCTGTTTTGTTTTTCTGAAAGGTTAGTTTGTTGTTATTCACTTGATGTAACATATGTGTTTTAAGTTTCCATTTCCAGATGCAGATTTTACAGGTACAATAAGCAAACACCAGAAATCTTTTAAGTTCGAAGCATTGACTGTGAACTGAACAAGACTATTTGTGTGGTGAAATTGAGCATTTTATAGCTCTTTTTGATTGTAGCAAAATGATTCATGTTGTGGTTAAAACCACAAACCAAATTCTATTAATTTTTATTCCATCTCTAAGATTTGCTATTTTCTTCCTTCACTCTTCTCTAAACGAGTTCACGTTCGAAACGACCATAACTCAATATTCATACGTCAGCATCTCTTAAAATTATGCAATTGTAATTCCATGATTATTCAGCTAATACCCAAATTTTTACCAGGCCTTATGGGCTAAGGCTGTAACCTCTGCAAAAAGAAGCGATATTCGAACGCCCACGACTCACCATTTGTAATTCTGTAAGTTCAAAACTAATTTTTTGTACTTTTGTTGTTAGTATCTTAAAAATTATCCACATTTAATTCATCCTTTTACAGTACCATTTCACCCCATCACTAAGGGTATATACTTTGAGAAAAGAAGCCCGTATTGAGCAACCATTGTTCACGATTCATAAGTCTATTTTAATTAAAACTGAGACCGTTTTACTTGTATGAACTGTAATATTAAATTTATGCATCTTTTAGACAACACTTTTTCTCATACCATTTTCCCATTTTCGCCCCGTTCCTCAAGGTTTTAGTCTTTGGCCAAACAAATAACCATATCTCACTATTCATAGGTACATGTTTTATAAAAACCAAAGCTGTCCTAATTCTGCTAATTATATATCTTTAAAATTACCCACTTTTTATGCAAGTTTTTACCATGCCTTTTCTGCCCTAATCCACAAGGCTATGACGTTGACTAAATGCTCATAATCAAACCATCATAATTCATTATTTGCAAGTTTATTTTAGTTAAAAATTAAACCGTTTCACTTAAAAATTTGACCATTATACTTAGCCAATTGTAATACCAAGATTATCCATCTTCTATATAACTTGTTAGTGGATCATTTTGGCCTGATTCCCAAGGCTATTGCTTTTGGCTAAATATGAGCCTATACTGGAATAACCATAACTCACTTTTCAGAAGTCTATTTTAGTTAAAAACTATCTTCAAAACTAATTTTTTTGTTCTTAACCTTTTACCGAACCTTTTAAATGCTATAGCCTTTGTGTAATCGAGCCTATATTGGAATGATAATATATAACTCTATATATATTCGCAAGTCCGTTTTAGATAGAAATTAGACCTTTGTAATTGTGAAAATTATATCCTTAAAATTACCCATCTCACACCCAAATTTTTATTGGACCATTTTGACCCTGATCCTCAAGGCTAATACCTTGACTTTAAAGATTCTATATTTTATTAACCATAATTACAATTGGTGAATCTGTTTCAAATAAAAATTAGTCCATTATACTTCTGCTAATTGTAAAATTAAAATTATCCATCTTTATCATAACTGTTTAGCCGATCATTTTAGCCCTGATTTTGGCTAGGAAGGGCAATTTTACTACCTAGGAACATATTTATTTGCAGAAATACGCCTTGACTGGGGACTAGTTAAATCTGGTTCTAGAGAGTTAGATCTACAACTTAACATGTCACAGGACATGGGTGAAGTTTGTGTGGTGTCTTTCAAGAAACGGGACAACTTTTAGAAAATAAAGCAGAGTAGCAATCTGCAATGCAAGTACCAAAAGAACCCTCATTTTCCAAGTTCCTTCTCCACCCCTCTCTACACCAAACTAGTACGACCTCGTTGTTAGGTTGTGTATGGTAAGACCTAAATGAGTAAATTAAGAGTAAGAAGGGGTTTTTTTTTTCCTGGGAAATCGGCGGGGATATTCAAAACAAGAAATTACAGAAAATACTCAGGCACGTTTTTTTTTTTTTTTTACTTTTGCAAATAAGAGAAAATATGAATTAGCCAAGTTTTTTATTGTAATTTTTTGACATATTAACATGTACGTTGATGTATACATACATTATATACACATGTCAAAAGTGTACTGGCTGTGAATGTCATGCCGGCGGGGTTGTGTTATGATGACATTGCTAATGCTATTGATGAAAATATATAACATCTCCGCTCTTGTCTGTGGGAATGAGTATATATGAAAGATATGGGAGAGAAAAAGCGGCAATTATGAAATATCTCTTGTCTGGGGCGATCTGACAAGGGATCTTCATGACTTTGTATTGATGATCCTCTCACTGATTTCCATAATATATGTATATATATATATGTATATATGTATACGAGAGAGAGATAGAGACTACAGGACTACAGGGTACAGTGGAAAAGAAAGCGTTTGGTGTGTGTGTTTTCTCTCTTTGGACTGCACCATTAAATACGATTGTTTGCTAGTGATTTGTACTCAAGAGATGCCTTTTCTGCCTGTCTATGTTTTACATGACGCCTCCACAATACATGATATATATGCACCTATACGTGCATAATTATATATCTATATATCTATATATACTTCTTTCGTAGATATCACGACCGTATAGCCTCAACAATATGCCTTTTGCACGTCAAACCAAAACAAGAGAGTTAAATTTTTCTGATCTAATTCAGTTTTTTGTTTGGTATGTGTTTATTAATTTTGCATGAGCATAATCCATGATTTAACCAAAAAAGGCTCGGAGTTTTTTATTTCTAACTTTTGCTTATATATAGTTCCACATATTATGCTGTCACTTAAAATAAGCTGTTATTTGTTTATTCAGTCTAAAAACTGGGGGCGTTTTGATGAATAGTCCGGCCAAAAATTATTTTTGACAAATGACCTCTTTTTTTTTTTTGGTTTTTTGGGATCAAAAAATTGGCTTTTTGGGCATCAAAACAGTTCTAGTTTTTTTTGTTTTTACCACGGTTGGATTCCTCTCTTCGATACAGTCATTTTTCTTTTTTCTCTGAAAAAAGTTGGGACAGTTTCGGTGCTTAGAAAAAAACCTTTTTTTAATGCAAAAAAAAAAGGAGGTTATTCTCTTAATTTCAAATTTTCTTAACTCTTTTTTTCAAATTCTCCCTAAAAACTGCTTTTAAATATATTTGGATGGACATGTTATTTATAATTTTAACTTTCATAAATGCTTTTGAAATAAACTACCTTTTTGGTGCTTATAAAAAGCTTTTTAATTTACCTTTTTAATCTTACTTTTGTGAATAACAAATTGTAAATTTAATATATATTCTTATATTATATTATTTTTTTATTACAATATCAGTTTTTTACTTATTTAAGTAAACATGTTTAAAAGTATTTTTGATATCAAAAAGCATTTTGTCATATATTATTCAAACACTAATTAAAAAGCTCTAATTATACTTCTCTTCTTTTACTGCTTAAAAGCAAAAGTTCAAGCTATCTCAAACAGATTCTATTACAAGTTGATAAGCTAGTGTGGTTTTTTTCCTCTCCTTTTAAAAAAAATGAGATAAATAGTGTTCTCACGTCTTTGGTACAAAGGTCACGTGCAATCAATTATGACATTTAGAAAATTCAAATTCATATCATCTAAGTGATAGGTTGATAAATGACATAATTTCAACTCCATTAAGAATAATAAAAATCAATTTCCCAATGCGAAGAGAGCCTTGATAGATCTTTTTTTTTTTTTAGCTATGCTAGCAAAACTAGTAGTGATAACCTAACATTGTGGGGTGGTTACATATACATAGATAGATATATATATATATATATATATATACACACACATAACTAATACTAACTCCCCATAATAATACCATTTGTATCAAAATATCCTTCCGACTTTAAAACGTATCTGTTGTATCTTTGAATTATAATACTTTTTAATATTCACCCTTTGAGTTTTGAAACGTGTTGTTTTTTTAAAACAAAATAATACTTATTATTTCATTAAAAGGATAAATTTATCATTTTATTCAAAACCCTCAAAAAATCAACTTGAATTACAGTATTTCTCCACTTTAGCTCTATCTTTTTCTCACTTTTGAGCAGACACTTTAAATACAAAATATATGAGAATTTGATGTCTAAATAATTCATTTAAAGTAAAAAAGACATTCATATTAACCCCTAAGTATCATACCTAATCTTATATCATATAAAAATTCAACAATTCTTTCAAAAAAACAATGTGTTCGAGGTAAATTTGCAAAAAATAACACACGTCATGAATGGCAATGGTATTAATATTGTTATGGTGGTTTCTTTTCTAACAAACTAAGCATATGCCGATCCTATAAGACCACACATATTAATTGTCAAGAAGGTACGCGAATGATATGACTGGATATATATCAAGCTAGTTGGTTAGGATTAACATTTCCTTATAAATCCTAAAAAAAAGCCTTGAAGACAGTAAAAACTAAAAGGAGGGAAGAAAAGGTGGAGGCACTGACTTTAAGCGCACGTGCGTGGGGTACAGGAAGGGCTTTGTGTGCGTGTACAGGGACAAAAGAGAAGAAAGGATTGCAATTTGCTTTGCTTGTGTGCATTACATATAGCAGTAGCCCACTGTGGCTCTGAGATTCAGAAATGATATATATATATATAGATAGAGAGGTAGAGAGAGAGAAAGATAGAGAAAGAATATCTGTATATGAGCATGAAAGTTGGGCATTGATTATGTTACCAAAAAAAAGTTGGGTATTAATTGCATCATCTGCAGACCAACTGAAACCTATTACCTATATACACACACTGACCACCTGAATTTCTTCTTTTAGCTTCTATAACATACTTCATCATCATGTACTATTTAGAAGCTCTGATCCAAACTCTTAAATTAGCGCAAATATATTCCTTGTATTAATTGAAGTGTATATTGATTTTGCTTCCCCACGTATGATTATTATCTTCACCTATTTAAATCTTTTGTCTAATTGTAATATCTAAAATGATGTCTAACTAATCGTATTATGATAGTTCATTTAAAAAGTTTAAAATAATATTTAATTGATTTTTACATATTTTTCATTAAATGACGTGTCACAATACGATTTGTTAGACATCATTTAAAACATCAAAAATTAGACAGATAATTTAAGTCCTATCTTTACTAGTATTCAATACTACTATTTTCCAAGTGGTAAGCCTCTCATTTTGCTATTTGTTAGTTTTCTCCGCTCAAAATTAGGAAAGAAACAAATGCGGAGGCAAATATATCAAAGGATTCTCAAGTGTAAAAGAAAAAAGCAGGGTTAATTTTGAATTTAGTCCCTAAAAAAAGAGTTCTTTTATTTTACCCTCTGTAACTGAAAATGACACAAAACCACTCAAACTAATGATAATATTTTACCCTCTACGGTTAAAGTTCCTTTTTTTTTATGATTTTAATCACGTGAAATAATTGCTCTGTTTGTTTTTGTTCTTAAAATTTTTGAAAATATTTTCACACTTTTTTCGAGAAAAGAATTTTAAAAACATTTTTAGAATAGTTTCTAAAAACTTCTTATTTTTTAAAACAAAAACATTTTCACTTATTTTGAAAACAATACCAAACGGCCCAAATGTAACTAATTGGTAATTAAAGACAATATAAAAAAGAGATGGCTATGCAGAAATTGCGAGTGAATAAACAAAAATGACACTTGGGATTAGAATGAGAAAGTATTTGTGATTTTTCATAAATTTTCAAAATTTTAATATATTTTGTTTAATTTTGCATATTGCATGTGACCCAAATGTGATTAAAATTATTAAATAGCTCAACGCTCAACATACCAAAATTACAACTTATTATAAGTTAGCACTTCTGCTTGTCCCTACGAGATTTTAACCTTACTCTTATGTTATAACTTTTAAAAGGCTAAACACTTCCAACTCTTTTTTTTCCCCCAAAGATCTAGACACGTAGACACGTGTCAACTTAAGAAAAGTAAGAATTTGAGTAGGAATGAGATTACATAGCATTTTCTTTACAAGTTTAAGGAGAAGTTCTATGTCGCTTTGAATCATAGAGAGCAAAGAAAGATAACTACTATTTTTCAAAAGCTAAATTAAATATTGATTTATAAAAAAATACCTATTGATACCGTGGAGTTCTAAAACTACTAAATTGAAAAGAATTATATCTGTTGTTTAGAAATTTGACAGTTTAAATTGTGTAATTTTTTTTTTCTTTCTTCCTTTTTTTTTTTTTTTTTTTTTTTTTTTTTTTTTTGTATCAAAGAATTCTCATGTATATGTAGGCCTGTTTTAGAGGGTTTTTCAAAACATATTTTTAGGAAATTGAATCCAAAAGTTACTTATGGAAGAGTTTAGCTTTTTAAAAATGTTTATAGTCAAAGTCATAAAATAATTCTTAAAAAAAGATTTTTAAATAAAATTTAAAACTTATAACTTGATAATTTTAAAAAGACAAATTTCATTGTAACATGTTTATTTTCTTGTTAACAAATTTTAAATCCCTCTTGAAATTATGGTTCTAAATATTACTAAAATGTCCTAAATTTTGCTTCTCCTCTCCTGCTCCGCGGAATGCCGTAAACATTTTAGTTTGTATAATAACTTAAATTAATAATCGTAGCTACACATGCATGCGTAGTATACCTTTGTGGAATAGTAGGAGGTACAGTACACTCAAAATGAAAAATGAAAAATGGAAAAGGGCAGAGAGAGAGAGAGAGAGAGAGAGAGGGAGAGAGAAGGCACACAGCCAGCCCACATGCCATGATTATGCGAGCGAATCCAACAAAGAGAGACAAACAAGGAAAAACAGGTGTCAGCGGCTAAGCCAAGTGTGGGGCTAAATGTTATCGCAGAACCACTAGTAAGCAACTAGTACGTGCGCGTAAAAAAGTAAAATATTCTTCCCCCCCACCCCCCACCCCAATTACGCCTTTGCGTGTAATTCTTGCTGCTCTATGCGGCTATCCATCCGCGGGCCCCAAAATTATTTAAATAGTAAAAAATTAAAATAAAAAAATATAAAATGTATTTCGAGAGAGTTTGTGGTTCAAACTTAAAATAGTGTAAAATTTTCTCTCCTCTAAAGTAAAAATAAGTTGTAATGTAAAATTTTTTAGTTTTGAATCAGTTGGTTCAACCAAAATAATATATTGAACAATCTAGCCATAACAGTAATACTTATAAAGATCTTTCTTCTATCTTATAAAAAAAATTCTCCAATAATGAAATACAAAAAATTTACCATAAATTTCTTAGAAGTGAAGTGCATAGACTTACATATTATACATACATATAGATGAAATGTATTAATTATCAAAATTTAACAAATTGATATAATATATTTAAATTAAAATTAATTAAAAAATCTGTTATGGTTGATTCTGCAAGAATGTTCCCAGGAACTAATGGAAACTTCAGCAGGAAGGATATATAGTTGGAATATTAATTTATACCTGAAACTGCATGTATGCAGAGAATTAACTAACAAACTTCTCTTCTCGTAGACATTATGTGCTTTGTTAGTCCTACCCTTAAGTAATAATAGATACATCGCCTGGGGAAGATTCTTCAGGGTTTGGGGAATCTTTTTGTGCGTCCTTCCAGTCTTTGATAATCCCTACTTTCTTACTTCTTTATTTTTACTTTGATTTTCTGTTAAAAGGGGGAAAAAAAAAAAAAAAAAGAAGAAGAACGTTATATATATATATATATAGCGACCGACTTGTATCAATCCCAGCTCGAAATTCCAAGTATGGTTTTTTGTCAAACGAAGTAATATTGATAGTTAAATAACAAGGAGTTTAATAGATTCCCTGCCAATGCCAAAATACTAGAAGAAACATATACATATAGATCACGTTTACGTGTATACATATATATACATATAAGTAGATAGATAGATATAAAAATGTGAACTGAAAGTAGTGATTCACGAGGTGCGTGGTTAGTGGTTACTACTTGCTGGGTTCGGCATCTCCAGACATGCATATCCAAAATTAAGGGAAATTAAAGCATGCATGAGTTGTACTTGTGCGTGTGTGTGTATCTATATATGTATATAGTGGTTGGGTTATCTAGGATTTTTCAGTGGACCTCCCTTAATTTATAATTAATTAACGTATGTATGTTTTTGTAATTAGGCATAAATATGGGCACCACCATTCCATGTGCTCCCTTGCTTGCTTCCATGAAGTCATTTCATTTGGGATTCACGAAGAAATGACTCTCATCACCGCTTCAACATGGGCTGCTCATCACTTGTCTTAGGTAATCTATGTTATTCCTTAATTTGAACCTCTTCAATTATATGTCATATATTATATATATATATATATATATAATCTGTTCGATCGACTAATTAGTGGGAGGTTGGCTTCGGTGTTTTTAATTAGTTAGTATTTTCTTAGGAAAACCTGTTTTAACATTGTAATTTATATACATAGATCATGGGTTTATGGGTTTAGATGTTATGGAAGAGATGACTGGTGACTAGTGGAGACGAACAGTAGTACGTACTGCAACTGTTCATGACTAACTACTGCAAAAGTAAATCTAATTCTTAGACCATGATGCTTCCAAATAAATAAATTAATTAATTAAAAAAGCTGCTATGCCTGCATGACCCGTTCCCATGATAGATATGTGTATTACGTTAAATTAAACAAAATAAATACAACACAAACACATCTCTAGCTAGGTAATTCTCTACCCTAACGTATGATATCCAACACAAAATATACATAGATGATTAGAACCATCCAAAATAATTCACCTTTTTTAGCTTATACATCTTCAAAGTACCCTTTTTTACAATGTTACTTCAGCTAGCTACCTAGCTAGCTAGCTCTAAGCCTATAATATAGCTATATTTCATCGCATCTCTTATTATATATTTATTGGTTGATAACGTATATAATTATATATTATGAATAGTTATGAATATTCACACAAAACTAGCGGATCTACAAATAAATAAATATATATAGTTTTATAGAGTTATGTGTATATCCAATTGTCCCTTTGAACCAAAGCAGTAGTTTTCCCCAAATCTAGCTAGCTAATATACCTGGTATCAATACATGCGTTTCTATTTTAATATATATATATATACATAGCTTCTTCTAGTTTGGCCACTAGTAGCACCGTGCCGCTATCTGAATATATGCGAGTTTGTGTGTCGGAAATTGATAGTCTTAAGAGCAAGCAGATCAGCTAGAAGAGGGACTAATAATATGCTGATGGGGTCATTCAATTCTCGAGAAGATCAAGAAGAATTTGTAGTAGAAGCTGCCAGTAATACTAATGTTAGAGATCTCGAACCATTAATTATATCATCTTCATCAGCGGCAGCGGCAGCAGCTCCACCATTACCAAATGCAGCACTTCACATCCGCCAACTACTCATTCGCTGTGCCGACCTCATTTCTGATCACTCGGATTCCTCCGCCGCTCACCGCCTTCTCTCCTTCTTGTCGGCCAACTCCTCTCCTTACGGCGACGCCACCGAGCGCCTTGTTCACCATTTCTCCAGAGCCCTTTTCCTCCGCCTCAACAACAACAACAGCAGCAATTCGTCAGCAGAAGCAGATGATGAGGCAGTTCATTCCTCATACCTAACCCTAAACCAGATTACTCCATTCATAAGGTTCTGCCATTTGACCGCCAATCAAGCCATACTTGACGCCATAGATGAAGGACAGCAGTCAATCCACATCCTGGACATGGACATAATGCACGGCCTTCAATGGCCTCCTTTTATGCAAGCCCTCGCCGACCGCCCTTCTCCTCCGATGCTCCGTCTCACCGCCACCGGCACCGACTTAGCCCTTCTTCGAAGAACCGGAGATCGCCTTCTCCGATTCGCCAATTCCCTCGGCCTCCGCTTCCAATTCCACCCTCTCCATCACCATCAAGACCATGATCTCCCTCTCCTTCTATCCTCCTCCGCTAATTTACTACTCTTCCCCGCCGAAGCCCTTGCCGTCAACTGCGTCCACTTCCTCAACCGCCTTCTCAACCTCGACCAACGCAATCTCGCCTTCCTCTTCCTCAACACAATTAAGGCTCTGAATCCGAAGGTGGTGACGATCGCCGAGAGAGAGGCCAATCTCAACCACCACTTCCCTACGCTCTTCATGCCGACATTCGTGGAGGCCTTGGACCACTACGCCGCCATCTTCGACTCGCTCGAGGC
Source organism: Artocarpus hirsutus (assembly GCA_946598075.1). Taxonomy (NCBI): domain Eukaryota; kingdom Viridiplantae; phylum Streptophyta; class Magnoliopsida; order Rosales; family Moraceae; genus Artocarpus; species Artocarpus hirsutus. The sequence continues at coordinate 27,464 of CAMOHE010050961.1, forward strand.
CACGCTTCCGCCGACAAGCAGCGACCGACTGGCTGTGGAGCAGATTTGGCTGGCCACCGAGATTCTGGACGTGGTGGCGCAAGATGAACATGATAATTTTATAAATAACGAAGATCAAATTAGGCGGAGACGACGGCGCCGGCGAGGGCAGAGGTACGAGGCGTGGGAGGTGATGATGGAGAGGACGGGGTTTTCGAATGTTCCGTTGAGTCCGTTCGCTCTTTCCCAGGCAAAGCTTCTTCTCCGGCTTCATTATCCTTCAGAGGGTTATCGCCTTCGCATTCTCAACAATTCTTTCTTTCTTGGTTGGCAGAATCGTCCTCTTTTCTCAGTATCTTCCTGGCACTGATCACCTTCTTCATCCATTATATAAGAGGGAAATTAGTGAAAAAGCTGATGAATTATGTCTCCTCCTAAAAATCCAAAAATATTTCTAAGTCATGAAGAAGAAAGAAATGTTGAACATGATATCAGAACACGGTAGTGCTAGAATTAGTTTCATGATATATATATATATATATATGTATGTATAATATGCATGCATACATAATGAATAATATGAGCTCCTCGTGAAGATCAAGTTGCGTACATGATCGATTAATTCTTGAAAGGAAAGAAGCGAAGCTGATCATGATCCTGAAAGATTAATATTTTTATTAATTCTCCACCAGGCTAGTACTTGTCTTGTCATGAAAGACTGACTGTAAGCATTCTTTCTTGGAGTATTGGAGTGTTCCTCAAGGGGATGATCCATCGTCAAATATATATTCTTATAATTAGTTTTTGTTTTAGCAACTTTGCCTTCTATTGATTTTTACTCTCTATTGTAATTTGTAACCAATGGCTCTTCAATTTTGTGGAAGGAAACAATATCTGAGTTGTTAATTATTAGTGGAGTATATCTGATCCTTTTAATTATTTAATTTGATATACTGATTAACCCATTTCGTCTAAAGTTATTTGAAGCACTAATATCGTTTCTATAGGGCATGCATATAATATTTTTGTCTCCTTGTATATATTGCTGCTAGCTGTTTGGATTAAACATTTCTTGTCATCATCACTTCATCTTTTTGTATATAATAATTATTATTATTATAATTTGGTAATGCTAACGAAGATTCGGTTACTTGGTTGAATTGATTGATATATATCATCGTGCACACTCATGGCATTATCCATATATATTTTTTACCACTAAACTATAGGGTATTTATTTTTGTCTCTGTCTAAAAATTAATATACATGAATATGGTATTAGAAAAGAAAGAAAGAAAGAAAGGCGCTCGCTAGGTAGGCACTGATATTATCTTGTTCCCTAAAATTCTCTTGTCTAGCTACGTCTTCAATCAGACGTTGTTATGCTTAAGTAATTAATTAAACTTTATTGATTAGTTTTGAGAAGGATATATCGAAGCTAGCTAGGTAGCTAGGGACGAGAGCATGCATAATATATATACATATATTGCATATGGAGGGTTCTTGTTTGTCAATGCACTAAACCAATTAATTAATTAATTAATTAGTAGCTGGGGACGTTAGAAAGGAAGGCGTATATTCCTGTTGGTTTGTCTTTTAAAATTACAACCCATTTTAACAATTGAATATTAATGCACCCTAATTCATGCCTTGTGTCCCCTGAACAAAAGCATAAAAGTTGGCAAAAATAAGAGGAATTCAGGGTCAGATTGCCTCCTCCTTGTACAACCAAACAATGCATTTGCATTTGAAGTTGTAAGATCCCCTCCGCCTTCCTGCTCCTGTTCCTCCCATTTCCTGCTTGCTAGGGATCACTTCTCCTATGTTTGTCTCTCCATATCCTATTTTTTTTTTTTATTATTATTTTTAGTTGAGGACCACTAATCCTCATATCTAATTAATTACTTCACCTGCTATATATCTAGATATATATATATATATATTATATGTTTCTGTCTTTTTAATTAATAAAATTCATTTGTATTTAATAAGCATGCATCATTTGATTAATGTTGTCGTTTGGTTGATTATGAATAATATTGTTAGTTAAACCCTTAAAGAAAAAGAGCAGCACTATATATTAAATTTGTCCAAGCTAACTTAAATTACAAAATTGGTCAACACTCAACATGGGTTAATTCTTAATAACATGATTGCAAATGGCCTTCACTAGCATCCTCCTGCAAATTATTATTCAATAAGGCTACCAGCTTAATGCTAATATATATATATATATATGTGTGTGTGTGTGTGTGTATGATAATCTAGTGCTCATGAGGACGCTATAGTATGTAATATAAATATATACATAAGCCGTGTGTGTGCGCGCGCGCGCACCGATTGGATCGTCTCAGCTGAGGCCACGAATAATAAGGACATATCAGAGCTTTTAGGTTTTAAAAAAAAAAAAAAAGTTCATGTGTGTTAGTGCGTAAAATATTTAGGAAGTTATGCGTAAGTGGTGACAATTGATAAGATGGTCACAAGAGACAAGGGCATGGGAATGGGATATGGGATAAACTAGGAGGTGAGCTTGTTAGCCTTGGTTGGTTAGAGTTGGTTGGATTGCGTGTTTGAGAGTGAAGACTACTTACTACTTACGATCATAATATCATAATTCATAATGCAATTCACTCAACACTCAACTGATATATATATATATATATATATATATATATATATATATATATATATATCAATGGATCCAGCAGGGAAGGGAAGGGAAGGGAAGGGAAAGGCGGGCAGGGCTAAAAGCCTATTTAGGGTTGCATTGGTGCACGCATATGTGATATGTGGCGTGGTATTTGAATTTGACAGACATCCATATTATTCCATCTCCTTCAGACGCAACCCTTTCTTTTTCTGCTTTTCTCATCTTTATATCTCTCACGAATTATATTAGAGAAGTTCACGGATGACTTTCATGGTAAGATTGGGGTTTGAAAGAGGTGTCGACACAAAATTTCGTTAATCATAATTTTGGGGATTTCAATACACTTGTAAATTTAGTTGCCCAAGTTTTCGTATATATGAAAGGGCGTCCATTTTTGAGTAATCAGAGATATTAATTAGAGAAAACACGAAGAGTTTAGTGGTATTTAATTTTCTCTTGTTTATTTCTTCTTCATCATAATAAATTTTTTGAAACGATTAAAAGTGGACATAGCTCTTACATTGTAAGTAAACCACTCTAAATTTGCTTGCTCTTGTTTATTCAATTTTTTCCTCTAGGATTAGCACATCTGGTTGTTAACACACATTTACTCATATTTATAGACTTGGAAATGCATGGGAATTCCGTATTAATTCTAATCTTCATTATTTATTCTTAATGATTGAGATTAAAAAAAATATAATTATATGCTGCTTAATTAGAAGCCATAAGCAGGACCACCGGCGCATTTTGTTGAGTTTTTTTAAATAGAATATAGTCGCTTTGTTGCCCACAAAATTATTAACGGAAAGGAAGGGTCCGTTTAGTCAATGGACTCAAATTAGTAATTTAGGGTGCGTTTGATTCGTAGTTCGAATCACGGTTTGAATCATTTTGCTACAGTATTTTTTCTCACAAAAATTTAAATCTTCATTCAAATTTTTTATTCAAATCTATGAACCAAACTAACTCTAATTAGAGTTAGTGTGATTTGAATTAGAATTTGAGTTAGTGATTTAAATTGTTATTTAAATTAACGTTTTGATGTGCATTTAAGTTTTAATCTGAGTATTGAATGGTTTGAATCATTTTGCTACAGTATTTTTTTTCACAAAAATTTAAATCTTCATTCAAATTTTTTATTCAAATCTATGAACCAAACTAACTCTTAATTGGAGTTAGTGTGATTTGAATTAGAATTTGAGTTAGTGATTTAAATTGTTATTCAAATTAACGTTTTGATGTGCATTTAAGTTTTAATCTGAGTATTGAATAAAATTAAAATTTATGTTTGGAGAGATAGTGAAGATAGTTTTTGATTTATTAATAAATCTAATAAAATCTTAATGTTAATGATCTTAAAAAATATGCAATATGGATCTTAATTTATTCCCCTCTTTATTAGGAACACAGTGAAAAAAGAATCATCTCAATTGGATATCAAATGAAGAAATTATGATTTTTTTTCCTTAAATATAAGATAGAGAATTTTAGTTTTTATGTTTAATGGGAGATGAAAACTTTGAAAACTTGGATTCTTGATACTCAAATGATTCAAATTTTAGGGGAAACAAATATGTATCCGAAGAATTTTTGATACTCGAATCTAAATTTGAGTCTATTGAGTTCAAAAAATACATGAAACAAACATACCCGAAGTCATTACTTGCCTCTACATTTTCAGTACAGATAATCCTTACAAAGTCTCAGCCAGTGCAATTGGTATTTTTTTTTTTTTTTTTTTTTTGTACTTCATTGGTATTTGATTTTAATTGCAATGAAAAAGCTCAAGTATCGTTAAAAAAATAATAATAATAAAAAAGCTCAAGTGCCTTCTAAAGATTATGTTGCGGCAAAGGGATATTCTTGTTTAATAGAAGATTCCTAATGATAGTTATTAGTGCATGAGATTGGATAAAGTTATTGTTTAATAGAATATATTTTGCAGAGTATTATGTTGGAGTATAGTAGGTATTATCTTTTAATATGAATTCAAGAATAACAATTCGATTTTAATTAGTTTGAGGCCCCAGAGATGTTCCTTGGATTATTTACAAGTGGCATTCAAGCTCTTGTTTTTGCAACTTTAGCTGCGGCTTTCTTCCGAACTTACTTAAAACCTTCTGTTGATAGGCTGGATAATGAAATGGAATAAGCTAACCTGTCTTCGACTGCTGGTTCAATGACAGATTAGGATGGGGAAAAATAAATGAAAGAAGAAATTAGAGAGTGGAAATGTTCGAAGATATGTAATCCCAAAGAAGGGGGGACTACTTTGTAGTTTGGGATTAGTTATTCGTTTACGAGTTGATAAATTAATGTGAGATTGATGGAGATAAGCTATCGCAATCTCATGTCTTGTCCATGCGCGCAATACTAATTAAGAATGTTTTTGTTTGGTATACTGGATCGGGGCGTCTTTCACTGTTTTTGTGTTTGCATGATGATTCGGAAGTAGCTAGAGGGTCACAGAACTGTTTAACCGACTAAAATTAAATGCTGTTCCGCTCCGGGGCAGATCTCATCCACCCGTCATTGTTTTTTCCTCTTTTTTCTCCTATTTTATATGCATACTCATTTCAATACAAGGACACATATTTGTATCTATTCAATTAATATACATTCCTTCTTGAAGTTTCAGTACTAATTGTCATAATTAATACTCAATAATCCATTACAATCAACATAGTAACCATTGAAACGACGCCAAAAAAATAAAATAAAATGTGTATACAATGCATGGATGTACAAGGGTAGACGTTTGAGTACATATGATTGCAATTGGTTGAAGGTGATGATAATAGGATGGATACATATATCTATGTGGTCTATGGGACGGATGGTGATGTTGGTTATCCTCGTGTGAATATGATTCTTGGAGAGTGTTTGATTGGGGTGTGGTTGTAGGATCTGCCATTTGGTGGTATAATCTATAATTTATAATCATCAACAAGCGGGCATGATTGCAACTTCAAAGAGACGAGTAATAGCAAGTAGCAAGGCCAAGGCCAAGGCCAAGAAAAATTAATTTTATCACCGTAGAGTTGAGTTATAATCCTATTATTCATAGGAGAGTAGGTTTTAATTTAATATATAATATATTGCTTAGACTATGTGCTATTATTTTGTTCATAACAGGACCCAGGGCTACATATGATTGCTGGCAGGGCCAAAGGCGAGAGCAACAGTCACCTCTGGGCTATGGGGACACGCACTATTGTCTACTGCACAGTACGTCTTTCACATCTCATCTACCTTTCCTTTCAGCTTATAACTATAGTCCATAGACTAGACTGCAGGTAATCTTGTCTTTCTATTTAAATATTATTATTATTTATATACATCTCAATTCCCAAACACACAAGTACTAACCACGACCACCCGCGCTGTCGATCGTTTGGATTCTCCCATGGATATTGTTTTCATTTTTTTCATTCATGTATACACACAAATGCCGTCAGATGCTATACATATAGATATATATGACATGTATGTCCCTTCAAAATAGTAAATATAGTTATTTACGATAAACAAACAAAGAAGATGCTTTATGTCCATGAGTGTATGATATGATGATATATATAAAGGAAAAAGGCAAAAGGGGAAAAGAAGAAGAATCAAAGAATCATAGATAGGTGCTAAAGATTGAATAGGAATAGTAGGTTGGATTTGGATTTGGTTTGGTGGCACGTGCGTCCTTGTGAGTCTGAGTCTGCCTGCCCTGCGTCTGCGTCTGCGTGTTGCAGAAAATTAAAAGAGAGAGAAAGAGAGACACTGACTGAATGACAAAGTGGAAATTTAGGGACAGGGAAGGAGCGAGGGTGAAAACACTGCTTCTAATATGTAATCACTAATGAGGACGTGCTCTACAAGTTAACGAAACCCCACCACCAATCCCTTTTTTCCATTTTTTTTTATTTAACTTCTATATATGCATATGTATACACACGAGGATGTTCTTTGTCCTCTCTCTACACGAGTTTCTCGATCCAAGACTTGGTCCTATCATCCAAACCCAAATAATGTTCCATTATGACAATCTTCTGCATCATCACATACAACAACAGAATCTCCTCTCTTATCCTATTCTTGTCCTAACACAACATATATACCTGATTAGCCTTACATTATTCACATGAACCTCTAATTAACGCTAATGATCACCATCCACGATATCCAGTATTTCTCATATGATATAACAATCAAGGAGAAGGTGAGACTGATTCTAGTTTTTTTTTTTAACTCAAGGGAGGAAGAGACTCAAACTCTTCACCTTTAGATGGAACTAGGTGAGAATCTACACTATGCTTTTCACCTTTAGATGGAACTAGGTGAAGATCTAGACTATGCTTGCAACCAGACCGATTCTAGTTCCTTTATAACAAGAAATAAAAAAAAATAAAATATTCACCACCAAAGATTTAGTTAATTGAGGATGAGCATTGTTGTTATATGTTTTAGGCAACATCCTTGAACCGGAAAAACACCTTTTATCATGGCTTTCAGATGCAACATTCCGTCCAAAGCAAAGCCATGCACGTATGTATGACCGACATCGATGAAGCACATGACATGCATACTTTTTTGTCATTCCGAACCCACCTAGGACAATTACAAACATGTGCATGCTTTCTTATTCGCTACAACTCAACAGACCCATTCAATGCTCTTGTTTTTTTGTTTTGTTTTGTTTTTATTGATTTCAAGCCTTCCAACTAGTTAGTTCCAACAACCAAAACGCCTTTCTTTCTCAAAAATCTCTTCCCAACACACAAGGGACCATCTTCTCCGATAGATACCCAAACGCAGAAACAACGACACCCTAAGCGCTAATTCAATCCTCATCATGTCATCGGAACCCTAGCTAGCTACTATTTCTTCTCAAATAATTATTATTATTCTTCTTTATAGTGGAAACTCTTTTTGGAGAACGTCAAGATTCCGAGAATCACAAGCTTCCAACATGTCACTCCTATCAGCACAGCTGCAACAAAACACAACAAAACGTACCATATTCATTCACCTTTCGTGGTAAAATTCCATAGCAGCTTACCAACCGGTAAAAAAAAAATGGAAAATTAAAAAAAGGAATCTCTTCGTTTTTTGTTACCGTACCTTAAAGAAATTCTTAAATACTGCCATGCATTATCCGCCTTTGGATTCATAGCGAGCGCGCGGACGTAATAACGAATTGAATCCTCATGCATACCCTAAGTGCCAAAAAGAGAGAGAGAGAGAGGTGACCATGAGCCATTTGGTTTGGTTTTATTTGCCCTTTTGAAAGAGAAATGTAGATTAAATATCAAAATGTATACAGCAATAACAAGGATCCACAAGGGTCCAAAGACAAGGAAAACTTGACAACGTGAGAATCAAGGATTAGGGATAAACCTGGTTAGCATAGCTGATACCCATGTTCGCCCAAGCACGAACGTAATTAGGCTTCAAATCTAGTGCCTATAAACACAGGAAGATAGAATGAATGTCAGTGGTTTCAAGTCGCGAATGTTGTCATGGGGCTGCAAGAATAACAGATAAATATATACCGATACTTAAATGACCGACGTCATTTCCTGATTCATGTAAACCCTTAAAAGTTTACAATAATAATGCTAATACAAGGCATTAACGTAGACTACCTGTTGATAAGCCAAAATCGCATCAGCGCTCTGAACACTATTTGCTTGTGTTGCACCAAGCTTGTTCCAAAGAGAATAGTCATGCGGCTTGAGTTTCAAAGCGGTCTGGAAGGCCTCGATCGCTTTGTCATACTCTCTGGATAAGTTATAAAGAACACCCAACACTATGTGTACATCGGCATCCTCCGGCGACATTTGAGCAGCTTCTTTGAATATCCCAGCCACCTGGATGCACTAAATACATGATGGGAAAATACCCAAAACACCCCATGTGTTTTGCTAAAATGCCACTTTTGCCCTTCTTCTTCTAAAAATGCCAAAAACATCCCTATGTTTTCAAAAGCGTACAAAATATATCCCCTAAAGAGATTAAACTTTTTAAAAAACCAAAACTATCCCTTCTAATCTTTACTAAATACGATTTGAAACATTACTAAACTAAAATACCAAATAAAATTAATATTAAAAGTTAAAAACTCTCAAAAGAATTGAAGTTTTTGCTTAATTGAAATATTTATTTGAATATTTTAAATTATCCTTTCTTTAATATTTAAATCTGAGTCATATTTAGAATAACATTTAATATATATTAGGAAGGATAATCTTAGAATTTTTAAAAAATTAATTGCTTCGAAGAGTATTTTGAGTATGAATTTGTAAATACATGGGGTGTGTTGGACATTTTCATAATAAGAGGGGCAAAAGTGGTATTTTGGCAGGGGATGTTTTGGGTATTTTCCCATAAATAATTAAAAAAAAGGATGCACACTCAGAATGAAATTTGCATACTTTTTAATAGTTAACTAAATATATTTGCGAAGACAAGTATAAGAATAATGAAACACAGACATATAAACATTATTTACAAAGATGACACTTACATCGGCAAAGTACAAAGAGTCAGCCAACTCAGGACGGGCGAGTGTCCCGTATTTTGGATGATGACGTAACCAACCATATAAATATTTTAGTGCAGCTGCCTGCTCCAACTCTGCATATTTAAAAAGGGAGCATTGTAATTGTATTGAATACTAGTATTGTTATCTTCTGCTAGTAACTGAATGCTTCTGAAGACTGCGGATTATATTTTCCCACACTGGCCGAATTTGCGGGGTCTAGAGTGCAATAATTTATTTTCATATGCTAATTGTTGCAAGGCACACATTACAGACTACACATGCAAATTACTTTTACCAATGTTGAGTATGACGCTTTGTTTTCTGTATAGACTAGAAGAGCAACTTACTGACCGTTTGTGTGACTCACACCGAGAGCAAGAAGCACTTCCAGATTTGTCGGATCGGCTTCATGTGCATGCATCATAGCTGCTATAGCCTGCGTACATTACACTAAAGATAAAGTCGTGCAAAATATAAACTCAGATGATACAACTGTTAATAACAAGGATAGTGTTGAAAAACAGGAAAATCAGTTTCCTGATTTCTCCGTGATTTGTTTCCTTATTTGTTAGGATATTCACAAGGATATTATGTGAATAGGGAGAATATTTGATTAGGAGAGATTCTCGGTATTACTGCTGTAAATTATTATTGTAATTAGTTTCTCTATTTATTACTATCTTTTCTGCTATAAGAAGAGACATTAGTAGTTGTATCGTAATATACCAGAGAAAAAAATACAGAAAACTAACTTCATCTGTTTCTTGTCTCAAGTTTATATGGTATCCAAGCAGGAATTTTCCTTTTCCTAGAAAAACCCAAGGCAGCCCCTTAGTCAGCCGTCGCCAGGAGTTTCTACTATGTCATTGGAAGTATCGTCGGAGTCCGCCTCAGTTCCACAACCACCTGCTGTAACCTATACACCCCAAATTCCTACTTCCGATTCTCATCCAATTCAAATTACCACCATCCGACTCAATGGTGATAATTTTTTACACTAGTCTCAGTCCGTTCGGTTGTGCATTAGGAGGAGAGGAAAAAACAGACATTTACTATAAGTGGCTAGGGCTATCAAGTTTTCAATGAATGTTTCAAAATATTTGTGGGGGGACACAGTTTTGACAGCATCGTATTTGATAATTCGAATGCCCACTCGAGTCATGAATTTTACAACTCCTCTAAACAGACTCTAAGAATATTTTCCATTTTTTTCGATTACACACGGATCGTCCTTTAAAGGTTTTCAGATGCACTTGTTTTGCTCATATACCTCATAATTTTCAATCAAAGCTAGACCCTAAATCTAAAAAATGCATTTTCATTGGATATGCTCCAAACAAAAAGGGATATAAGTGCTTTAATCATGTTACAAAGAAAATTAATAATAGTATGGATGTATCTTTCATGGAAAAATCACCTTATTTCAGTACAAAACATCTTCCAGGGAGAATGATGTAGGAGAAGATGCATTTTGGCAAATTTCAGAACCCCTTACCAAAAGTGATTTTATCACCATTCATTGAACAAGAACAAAAAATTACCCAAAATTCTAATAAAAAACAACAAGAAATTGATGTTCAAAAAAAATCTCAGTCAACAGATGCCAACCATTGACGTGTCTAATCCAGGTGAAGAAATACTGCAACAAAATCAAAGAAACTCTAAGCTTTTGGTTTATACTAGGAGAAAGTCTCATGAAATTGCTACTGATTCATCTATTCCTCGTGCTACTAATCAATCTCATGATCCAAGAGATGGCCTTCCAAGGACTCAGGTATCCAGACTTGATCCTATTTTTTCTTCTACTGAGTCCCAAAACTTAAAGAGTTTCCTGATTTGAACATTCCTATTGCCACACGAAAAGGAGTTAGATCCTGCACCAATCACCCCATTGCAAAATATTTGTCTTATCAAAAAAATCTCATGCTACTAATCAATCTATTCCTCGTGCTACTAATCAATCTCATGATCCAAGTGATGGCCTTCCAAGGACTCAGGTATCCAGACTTGATCCTATTTTTTCTTCTACAGAGTCCCAAAACTTAGAGTTTCCCGATTTGAACATTCCTATTGCCACAAAAAAAGGAGTTAGATTATGCACCAATCACCCCATTGCAAAATATTTGTCTTATCAAAAAAATCTCTTTCTTTCGAAAATTTCTAATATGTTTGTGCCTATAACAATTCAAAAAGCACTTAGTAAACCGGATTGGAAGTTAGCAATCAAGGAAGAGATGAATGCTCGTGAAAAAAGTGTAACGTGGGAAATTGTTGATTAGCCGAGAGATAAAACAACTATGGGTTGTAAATGGGTCTTCACCATAAAATGCAAGGCTGATGGAAGTGTAGAGAGGTACAAGGCAAGACGTGTAGCAAAAGGATTCACTCAAAATTTCGGGATAGATTATCAGGAGACCTTTGCTCCGGTTGCCAAGATCAACACTGTTCGAGTGCTCCTATCCTTAGTCGCAAAAAACAACTGGCCATTACACTAGTTTAATGTAAAAAATGCTTTTTTTAAATGGCGATTTGAAAGTGGAAGTATTTATGGATCTTCCACTTGGCTTTGAAAAAGACTTAGGGAGTGAACAAAGTTTGTAGATTAAAAAAGTCTTTGTACAGTCTTAACCAATCCCCAAGAGCTTGGTTTGAGAAATTTAGGAGAGGTGTTAAAGGCAATGGATATTCTCAAAGTCAAGCCAATCATACCATGTTCTATAAGCACTCAAGAATTGGTAAAGTAACCATTCTTATTGTTTATGTTGATGACATAGTCCTGACAGGAGATGATAACTTGGAGATTGAGACTCTAAAGAAGAAACTAACAGGAGATTTCGAGCTAAAAGATTTGGGAGCACTAAAGTACTTTATTGGTATGGAATTTGCTAGATCTAAGAAAGAAAAATGTGAATAGCGCAAGTATGTACTTGACTTGCTTAGCGAAATGGGAATGCTTGGCTGCAAGGCAGCTGAGACAACAATTAAGCCCAATGCAAAGCTACAAGCAACTGAAGCAAAGAATGTTGTAAAAAAAAAAAAAAGAATAATATCAAAGACTTGGCGGGAAGGTAATTTATTTGTCACATACCCGACCAATATTGCTTTCGTTGTAAGTATGGTAAGCCAATTCATGCACTTTCCAGGCTTAGAACACTTCAAAGCTAGCTATCGGATTCTCAGATATCTGAAGGGGACTCTTTGAAAAGGATTACTCTTTAGGAATCATGGTCGCCTATAGATAGAAGCTTACACTGATGCAGATTTGACAAGTAGTGTTGCGGATAGAAGATCAACATCAGGATATTGCACCTTTGTTGGAGGGAATTTGGTAACCTGGGTAAGTAAGAAACAGAATGTTGTGGGTATAAGTAGTGTTGAAGCTAAATTTAGGTCAGTTGCTCACAGAAACTGTGAAGTTTTATGGTTAAAAAGGATTCTCGAAGAGTTGAAAATCTCTACTCCATTACCAATCAAGGTCTACTGCGACAACAAAGTTGCAATTGCTATTGCTCATAACCCGGTTCTTCATGATAGGACAAAGTATGTGGAAGTTGATAAGTGCTTCATCAAGGAAAAAATTGATTGTGGGGTCATTTGTACGACGTGTATTCCTACCATCAACCAAGTTGCTGATGTGCCAACTAAGCGTTTGCACAAGGAACAGTTTGACAATTTAGTTTGCAAGCTGTCTATGGAGGATATTTTTATGCCAGCTTGAGAGGGAGTGTTGAAAAACAAAAAAATCAGTTTCCTGATTTCCTTGTGATTTGTTTCCTTATTTGTTAGGATATTATGTGAATAGGTGGAATATTTGATTCAGAGAGATTCTTGGTATTATTGTCGTAAATTATGATTGTAATTAGTTTCTTTATTTATTACTCTCTTCTCTGCTATAAGAAGAAACGTTAGTCATTGTTTTGTAATAAACCAGAGAAAACATACAGAAAACTTTCTCAATCTGTTTCTTGTCTCAGGTTTATAGATAAAGAGGGGAAAAAAAGCCAAGAACATAAGATAAATGCACCATGACTGCGCCATACTAGAGTATGGATTGTCCAAATCTGATTGCTATAGAAAGCTTGGCAATTCACAATTCCACCTTTCTGATAGAATGTGCACTCCATTCTGAGCAAATTGTCCTTTGATTCCATTACTAAGACCAAAGTGATCCTTTAAATTTGTTGACTATTCTCAGATTACACTAAATATGCAAGCATGAATAGATTGATATCAAAATAGTTATATTTACCTGTTGATCATCGTCATTCTCTGCATTTGCTATTCCAAGTAGCCTCCAACCTTCAGCATTGTTAGGGTTTTTCAGAACCTCAGCCTCTAAAGCAAGCACTGCTTCACTCAAAAGGCCTTTACGGAACATTTCTTGGCCTTCTTTTAAGGGATTGGGGTGACCAACATAAGGATTCATATCAGAGAACACATAGACCCCCCTAGAAGCATCTGATCGCTGCTTGGCAGCTACTTGCTCATTCATGTACCTATTTGCCAATACCATATACGGATTTATATAGATGCAAGTCAAGTTTTCAGGAGAAGACAATATTCAAGATATCTTTATTTTTATTTTTTTTAATTTTATTTTTGCTGGAATTAAGTTTCTTTATCTATGATGTACAGAAAAACTTGAGTAAAAAAAAAAGTCATTACTACTGAAAGCAGCATAAACGCTAAACATTTAATTTCACTAGTCCAGGATAATACTTCCAGTACTAGATATAAAGAAAAACAAATTTTATCTACTCTATCGTTGACAATATTACTTAGCATTAGGCTATGTGTCATAAATATAAATGTGACAAATGGCTAGTTTAAATTCAGAATCAGCACAAACTTTAAATTTTTGGACTTTCTCCAATAACAAAAAATATTTATTTGTTAATCCATTACTATTGGAATAAAATGGCGCCCAAGTTGCATTTTCCCCAGGACATGATAGATTATGATCATGGAAAACAGTAAAGTACCCGTGATTAGAAAGAAATGGAGATTCACTTCCACTGTTCCACATCTTAAAAGTACACAAGCAATGACATAAAAGAGATATTTGGCCATTTATGATTCTAAATTATTCATGGCACAGCAAGCATACGTACTCGTTATAAGTGTCAGCCCAACCATCTGCAACTCCACCAATTTGCTTCCCAAATTCGTCCGCCCATTCTTCATCTAGGTGCAAATTAGAAAATTCATTGACCCATTGATCACCAACTGGCCCATGCTTTTCTTCACTAGAAGTAAACTCATTAACCCAATGATCCGTTCCATGAGAAGCCTGCAGAGCCAAAAGCTTTTACTAGGCGACTAACTACAGTCTACAGCTGAGAATTGCATGCTGTGACACTCTATAGTGGAAATCAGAATTCGGGGCCATTATACTCCTTAAGGAAAATATCTATTGGTGCATATACATGCAATAAATAAGCGTTTTACATGCACAAGAGATGATAATGAGAGGTACGTAGTTTGTTACATACAAATTCATCAGCCCACGAAGAACCCGCATTGTACTGCTGTTGATACTCTGTTGCCCAGTCCCCAGACGAGGCTGCAGTTTGCTTCACTTGATTATCATCGATAGTAAGTTCGCCACGACTCATCTTTGACACAAACTGAAGAAACTTTGAATTCTGAATGAACAACAAGTGCATGAGTTGGTTCCATGAAATAACAAGAAAAATAGAAAAATAAAATCCAGCCAATAAGATTTTGATAATTGTTCAAGTCCGAAAGAGCAGTAACCATTGCTGAAACTTTTTCCAGGCATCTCACACAAATATATGGGTGAATATACTTAAATGCTTTAACCAAATATCATTTAATAAAGAAAGCAACGTTATGGCTGGTTGAATACCTCCAGCCATAGCAAGCGCGTTAGAAAGCAAATATATGGGTGAATATACTTAAATGCTTTAACCAAATATCATTTAATAAAGAAAGCAACGTTATGGCTCGTTGAATACCTCCAGCCATAGCAAGCGCGTTAGACTGCCTCAAATATGCATCATGAAGAAAATAAATTGTAAACAGTAAAGAGGTGTAGACTTTCAAGGTACATCTCAGTTAAGAAATTTCCCAACCAAACCCATGCATTTGTTAAGGGACCCAAGAGAATTGCATGCAAACAATGTGCAAAACTTAATAGAATATCGCTTTTATAGACCTGGAATTTAGGGTCATAGTTTTGAGCCAATGTGTTAGCGAGCATACGACTCTGCTCCATTGCAGCTAAGTTTGCCATATTTGCACCTCCCATACGGTCCATGGATGTCAATTGAGACTGCTCCTGCCACCAAAATTTCCAAGATGAAAAGCAATATACCATGCATGGAAGGCTGTCCATGATACTTGCAACGAATGGCCATGAAACAATGGAACAATTTATAGAATTCAGGTTTAAATTTCAATATAGGCAAATTTTGAATATTTCCTTGCCTGCTCAAATTCTGAGGCCCAACCATTAGCGCCATGTTGTCGTTGAAATGAGTGTGCCCAAGCATCAGGATCACCATGTTCTATCCGATGCTGTCCAAACTCAGCAACCCATCCATCAGTAGGATGCATAGGCTTTATGATGCCTTGGGATTCGTTCCAGTAGTCGTCCAGTTCGCG